>ONZH01005454.1:0-31535 GCA_900303285.1 Rhinella marina | reverse complement strand
CTCTCTCCAAACAACTTACATCTTTGTCCTATCTTTCTCTCTCTCCAAACCATTTTTACGGATAGCTGCCATATACGGTATTAAACTGAGAAGAATCGATACCATATGGGTTAAAGCAACAGTTTTCCCAAATCCATTCTGGCTGTTGTCACCACCACACACGCTAGCCCAGGGGGCACTCCTCTGGCTCTTCCACCGAAACCTCCTTGCCCCCCACCTACAGGCCCTCTCTCCAAACAATTTACCCCTGGTAGGGGGACGTATTAGATATTGTACTGATTCTGAATTGCCTCCTGCGATAGACGGGAATGGAACCCAGATCAACTGCTTGGGAAGTAGCTATGCTCACCACTATACCACCAGCAGGCACAGCAACTGATAAGAACAGATACTAAACTTGATTTCAGCTGCAGTGCCAGCATGAGCAGTGGTGTCACCTGCAGGTGGTGATGGACCTTCGTTGCACCTAGTTGGGTGCTTCCCTAACATGTGATGGGTATTTGCCTCGCCTTTCTTGGTCTGGGTGAGCACAATTGCCATGAGGGTAACCACCAGGCTGTTGCCTGAGAATTTGGGGTAATGGTGGGATTAAGCAGCCTCAGAGGCATCCATGCATGCTGCCCCTGCTGTTTCCTGTCCATTTCCGTGGTGTTTCCATCATTTTCTGAGGTTTCCAGGTTTTCACCCAGCCCTCCCTAGGCAGAGCCTTGGTCCCCTGCAAAAATGCTCGAGTCTCCCATTGACTTCAATGGGGTTTGTTATTCGAAACGAGCACCCGAGCATCGGGAAAAGTTCGAATCGAATAACGAGCACCCGAGCATTTTTGTGCTCGCTCATCTCTAATTATAACTTATTTTTTGGATAATAAATTTTAATTATCTCATCTTTATGTTACACTGGTGAGATGACACACAGATAAAACCTTCTCCAGCTTGGGAAACAGCTGCGCACTCTGTCACTATTAATTATATTTATCTCTAAAAAAGTGTTACCCAACTTCAGCCCTCAGGGCCCACCTGCCGGTCAGGATTTCCGGATAACCCACTGAAAGAATACCTGTGATAAGTCCTGATGCACTGACACTAATTATATTGCCTGCTCTATACTAAGGAGATCCTGTAAACATGACTGGCAGGTGGGCCCAGAGGAATGAATTTGGGGAACACTGCTCTAAATTACAGTTAATTACAGTTAATTAGTAGGAATATTAACTGTAATCCTTTCGCTAACAGTGCTGTACATGTAGAAACATGACACCTGCTCCTACATGCAGCAGGCATCATGGCCGGCAAGTCTACTTACGCTACTCATCAATAACGGCAATAATGAAGATCACAGTAATCAAAAGCATTACATGCCGTGATCACGTGAGATAACGTCATCTTAATGTGCAAAAACACAAAAGCGTGCTTATGGGTGTCCTATGGATGCCCCGTCCCCATCTGGACAACTGGACATTAGCAGCTGATTTGAACGCTGTCAACCTTGCTAATGAGGTTTACAGCGTTCATGCTGTTATTCTTATTCTGGCCATTAAAATTCCATCATCGTTAAATTTAAAAATTTCAATTTATTATATCATATATAATCAAAATATTCTATTCTGAAAAAATTACCTCTAAGGGGCCCTAACAATTTATTATGACAGACTGTGGCCAACCCATACAGTATAATAACCCAGAGTGGACCACTCACTGAGGAAAAACAGTGTGGGTCATTATACTGTATGGGGGTCATTATCGTGATTGTGGTGTTCATTATACTGAATGGAGGTTCATTGGGGATAATTATACTAAATGTGGAGGCACTGGGGATTATTATACTTTGTAAGTGCCCTTCTAAGGCCCCATTCACACGACTATGTGAATGGGGCCGTATCTCTTCTGCAATATTGTGTAATAGATGTGGCCCCATTCACCTCAATGGGAGCGGGCAACCTCGACAATGAGCCAGCTCAGTGCCGCGGCTCTGCATAAAAATATAAACAAACTCCTATACTTGTCTGCATGAACGGACAAGTATAGGCATTTTGAATGGGGTGTTCCAAAGCGCTGTGGAACTCACACCTGGCGGCAGCCATAGTATTGCAAGTCCACATTATTGCGGACCCGAAATTTAACGGCCATCTGAATGGGCCATAATTGTATAATGACCTCCCAGTGGCCCACTCACATACGAGTAATTGCGGTTGTAGCCCGTGCAAATTCTCTCCTACAGGCCCACTTCTGCTGTATACACACATAATGATGTCAACGCAGGGCCAGACCTAGAGGAGAGAAGGAGCTGCGGTTCCACCGCTCCAGCAATCAGCACTTACATCTGTATTTATCGAAGCACTTCTCAACGGGCCCCTGCACTTGCACAGGGATGCCATTAGTGACAACAGACCTGCTAAGTGCACATGTGAATATATATGCCTACTTATCTACAGTTATGAACATATCAGTGAACCCGTTATAGCTATTATGCATATATATATGCAATTTTTGCTGCTATGTCCAGAAATGTGCCCCCTTAACAGTAAAAATGCCAAGATATATATCCACTTCACTGTAGTTATGCACTGATTTGTGCCCCCTCACTGTAGTTATGAACTGATCTGTGCCCCCTCACAGTAGTTATGCCATATCTGTTCCCCCCTCACTGTAGTTATGCCAGATCAGTGCCCCCTCACTGTAGTAATGCCAGATCATTGACCTCTCACAGTAGCTATGCCAGATCTGTGCCCCCTCACAGTAGCTATGCCAGATCTGTGCCGACTCACAGTAGTTATGCCAGATCAGTGACCCCTCACTGTAGTTATGCCAGATCAGTTCCCCCTCACTGTAGTTATGTCAGATCAGTGCCCCCTCAATGTAGTTATGCTAGATCATTGCCCCCTCAATGTAGTTATGCCAGATCTGTGCACATTTCATTAGTTATATGACTAGACATGTGACAACTCAATAAAGTAATGACACATGTTATTATGGCCATATCTGTGCTCCCTCAATGTATTTATATATTAGCCCCTACTAATACATTCTAATTTACTATTTTTGAATCAATGTTGTTCTAACACTTATATGCACCACTCACGATTGAATACTGTATATTCGCTCCTTATTTTTAATTATGCCATGATTTGGGTCCCCTTTATATTATACTTACCTCTTTAAAATGATAAACACCGCTTCTCTCAACACTTCACAGCATCGGCAGGATACGCTGTCACACTTTTTGCCAATGTCCTGTGTAGGATGAGCTCTGGTTGAATTGTGGCCTGCACTATCCTACTATAAAGAAAAATTAGTTCTATCGCCACGTGGGATTATGTCATACTTACCTCTGATTCATGAGTCCTGGTCCTCTTCAGCCATCACAAGCTATTGGCTTCAGAAGGGTTGTGTCTAGAGATGAGCGAGCATGTTCGGCCGAGCGTACTCGGGAGCGATTTTCGAGTAGTAGCGTACGCATCTTCTAATCTGTACGCTAATGCGTACGCATCTTATAATTTGTACGCATTAGGGTACAAATTTATAAAATGTGTACGCATTAGTGTACAGATTATAAGATGCATATGCATTAGCGTACAGATTATAAAATGCGTACGCTACTACTCGAAAATTGCTCCCGAGTACGCTCGGCCGAGCATGCTCGCTAATCTCTAGTTGTGTCTAAACTCCATACACGGTACAGACCTGGTCCTTTCAAAGTATGGGAAATAGCCAACCTTATTTCCCATACCTGGTAAGGACCTCTCAGCTTCCTGGTGGTCAGGTCCGGAACTATGATGGGAGTTAGATGATTCAAAGTGAATACTCTGCAAGGACCTGCTTTTTGTGGTACGGGATCAATTACAATTAATTTTGCACAATATAGTGTAACTGATAAGTTGTAAAAAAGCAGGTCTTTATATGTATTTAATTTTTTTTTTTTTATATATATCACCATTATACGTTAATCCATATCATGGACGCACTTCATTCCGAGTCCCTTGAAAACAGGGTTTGAGCTAAGATGATCACAGTGAACTGTCTATTTCCCATACATCAGACGGACCTTTTCTATGTGTTATCTACAGAGAAGTTCTCCTGCTGGTGAGGTCCTCTTGAGACATGGGGTATAGCCTGCTCACAGTGTACTGTCTATTTCCCATAACTAGACAAACCTTTTACAAAAATGTATCCCTCTATGAGGCACAGATACTGTATGGGTACTGCCTACATTGACAAAAAAATAAGAGATCGAGGCGGACATAATGGCGACTGATATATAATGCAGATTTTGCACAAGTGAAATAATATAAAAAGTGACTTTGGTCTGGCACTGCACTAAATACAGAGCGCACAGTCACTAAAGTGTCAGTTTTATTTTGCACAGATATATTGGGTGGGAATTTGTGAATGTGATGCAGACCAGTTAGTGACACACACAGCCTGTGTAATTGGCTGCTATGACTATGCCTGTCACACTGTGCAGAAACAGGAGAGCCAGTGTAAATGGCTGAGACTGAACTGACACTGTGCAGTTAGGAAGGGGTTCAAGTATTGTACTATACAGGGAGCCACCTGGTAGATATTGGTCAGCAGGCGACTTAGGCCTCTTTCACACTAGCCGGAACCCGGATCCGGCAGGTGAAGGGTGCCGCCGGATCCGGGCTGCCGCAGGTACATGTGTGGGGCTGGAACTGTGCTCCAGCCCCACACATGTCACACAGACACACATACACAAACATACTTACATACTCCACGGCAGGTCTTCACAGCGCAGGAGGCGCGCAGCTATGACGGTTCCCCACAGCGCCCTCTGCTAGGCGCTGTGTGGATCGTCATAGCTGCGCGCCTCCTGTGCTGAGAAGACCTGCGTCTGCCTGTAGCATGTAAGTATGTATGTGTATGTTTGTCTGTTTGTGTGTTTGTATGTGTATATGTCTGTGTCTGTGTATTTGTGCATGTCTGTATGTATGTGTGCAGGCCATGGGTCCGTCATTAACTCCATTGAAATTCAATGGAGGACGGATCCGTTCATCATTGTGTCACACCAAACGGATCCGTCCCCATTGACTTTCATTGGGGGTCATGACGGATCAGTCTTGGTGCGGATGCCTGGACCGGAGAGCAAACCGCAGCATGCTTTTAGGAGCATTCCATTGTCTTCAGTTCAGTTTTGTCCCCATTGACAATGAATGGGGACAAAACTGAAGCGTTTTATTCCGGTATTGAGCCCCTATGATGGAACTCAATCCGGAATTATAAAATGCTAGTGTGAAAGGGGCTTTAGTGTGTGTGTGTGTGTGTGTGGGGGGGGGGGGCTTCTGGATAATGGTACCAATCTCTATCCACAGCTACAAGCTAAGAGCAAAGAGAAGAACAAAACTATTAGTTTTTATTGAAGACAGTAAAACCAGCAAATTTCCGCTCTACATATCCAGAAGAAAATATTAGGCAGGGGAGACATGATAACTCGGGATGAGTGAACCCCAACTTAACAGGTCCAGCATTCAGGCAGTGGAGGAATCTGGATATAACAGAATTCTATGATGGAATGCAAAACGGAAGCCTTTAGGCCCCTTTCACATGAGTGGGAGACTCAGATGTCTCCCGCATCGTGTGCAGTGTGCTGACCTCCCGGCACTGAACGGGGTTACATAGCATTATACTCATTTATGATGCTATGTAACCCTTACAGTTCAGGAATGTATAGGATAACACTGTCAGCATTATGCTAGTGTTATCCAACACATTCCAGAACTGTAAGGGTTACATAGCATCATAAATCAGTATAATGCTATGTGACCCCCGTTCAGTGCCGGGAGGTCAGTACACTGCACATGATGCGGGAGACGTCCGAGTCTCCAGCTCATGTGAAAGGGGCCTAATCCTGTCAGAATAAAAGTTATGGCCAGCAGAACGGATCTGGCCGGTCTCTGTTATACAGGATGAAAAACAAAGTCCTGTCCTTCATAATGGAAACCAGACAGATCCGATATGCGTCCCATAGACGTCTATTATGACATAATGCAAAGTGGAATGCACCCCCCCAACACAATCCCACACAGCGACCCCCCCTCTCCTCCATACAATCTCCACAGTGCCCCCCCTCTCCTCCATACAATCTCCACAGTGCCCCCCACTCTCGTCCATACAATCTCCACAGTGCCCCCCTCTCTCGTCCATACAATCTCCACAGTGCCCCCCGCTCTCCTCCATACAATCTCCACAGTGCCCCCCTCTCTCCTCCATACAATCTTCACAGTGCCCCCTCTCTAGTCCATACAATCTCCACAGTGCCCCCCACTCTCGTCCATACAATCTCCACAGTGCCCCCCTCTCTCGTCCATACAATCTCCACAGTGCCCCCCGCTCTCCTCCATACAATCTCCACAGTGCCCCCCTCTCTCCTCCATACAATCTTCACAGTGCCCCCTCTCTAGTCCATACAATCTCCACAGTGCCCCCCTCTCTTGTCCATACAATCTCCACAGTGCCCCCTCTCTCGTCCATACAATCTTCACAGTGCCCCCCTCTCTCGTCCATACAATCTCCACAGTGCCCCCCTCTCTCGTCCATACAATCTCCACAGTGCCCCCCTCTCTCATCCATACAATCTCCACAGTGCCCCCCCTCCTCCATACAATCCACAGTGCCCCCCGTCCTCCATACCTCCATACAATCTCCACAGTGCCCCCTCTCTCCTCCATACAACCTCCACAGTGCCCCCCTCTCTCCTCCATACAACCTCCACAGTGCCCCCTCTCTCCTCCATACAACCTGCACAGTGCCCCCCTCCTCCATACAATCTTCACAGTGCCCCCCCCCCTCCACACAACCTCCACAGTGTCCTACTCTCCTATATACAATTCCAAACAGCAACCCCCTCTACCTCATATAACCAGACACAGCCGCCTCACACTGAATCTCACCTCGCTGAATTGTCAGCACCTCCACAGTATTAACATCTACCTGCCAGGCAGACAGACACTCTCTCTTCTCACTGCTCCAGACGCTACTGAGCAGCCATCCTAGCCAACCTTTCTGCTCTGATAACAGAGCGTGCTGGCAGCCGACCCACTTGACTACTAGGTCACGTGATAGTGTGTAGTTAAGAGCTTTATTTATGGAGTTTAGCGAACACCCCTTCTGGAGCAATTAGATTGTATTGTGCATGCGCATGTTCTGAAAGACATGAAGGAGCTTTGATGGCGATCCTCACTTACCAGGTTTACTTTTGTTATTTATTTAATTATATTCATACATTTATTTTATAATACATCTTATTATTATTTACTCTATGAAATATACTTGTTTGTTTGTTTAATTATTGTTTTGTGGGGGTTGGTAACAGGGTCTCTTTAAAGAGGACCTTTCACCAATCCTGACATGCCTGTTTTAATATCTTCATGCATTCCCCATGTAATAACAATTCTGGAGCATCTATTCTTATGGCTCTATGTTGTGCTATTCCTTTATTATTTGCACTAGAAGTTATGAATGAATTGCTATTTGTCTTCAGTAAGGGAACAGAGGGGAGGTAACAAGTTGGGGTGTGTCCCTGCACAGTCTGAACATGGCAGCACTGATTGGCTAGAGTCAGTCTGTGCAGGTACACACCCCCAATTGGTCACCTCCCCTCTGTTCCTTTACTGAAGGCAAATAGCAATTCATTCATAACTTCTAGTGCAAATAAAAAAGGAATGGCAAAACATAGAGACATAAGAATAGATGTTCCAGAATTGTTAGTACGTGGGGAATGCATGGAGCTATTAAAACAGGCATGTCAGGAGTGGTGAAAGGTCCTCTTTAAACTTGCTTAAAGGGGTTGTCCGGGTTCAGAGCTGAACCCGGACATACCCTTATATTCACCCAGGCAGCCTGCCTGAACAGGGCATCGGAGCATCTCATGCTCCGATGCCCTCTCTTGCCCTGCACTGGATCGTGCAGGGCAAGGGCTCTTTTGTTTACATAACACACTGCCGGGCGGAGGCTTCCGCCCGGCAGTAAGTTCGGTGACGTCACCGGCTGTAATGGGCCGGCTTTAGCGCTGCCCTAGCCAGTAAAACGGCTAGGGCAGCGCTAAAGCCGGCCCATTACAGCCGATGACGTTACTGAACTCACAGGTTACAGAAGACATTTTCTTCTGATAACTCTTCCATGAAGGACATATTTGTGCAGGTGTTGCTGAACAGTAGAACCAACGTACCACAACTCCAGATTCTGCTAAATCTTTCTAAAGGTCTTTTGCAGTCAAGTGGGGGTTTTGATTTGCCTTTCTAGCAATCCTATGAGCAGCTGTCTCTGAAATTTTCTGAAACTTCTCTTGGCATCCACTGATCCTGCCATTTCTTAATTACATTTCAAACTGAGGTAATGGCAACCTGAAACTACCTCAAAAGGCACAAGCGGAAGGTTTTACCAATGCCCTCACAGTCGCCGAACTGAACATCACTAAAATCTGTTGATTTACCTCAAGAGGGCATTGCATGCAAGACAGCACAGGAATCTGACAGAACTAGAAGATGTTTGCAAGGAAGAATGGATGAAAATCCATCAAAAATTGAAAGAATTGGCAGGGTACAGAAAGCGTTACAAGCGGTGATACTTGCCAAAGGGGGGCTACTAGGTACTAACCTTGCAGTGTGCACAGACTTTTGCTCGGCCCTTTTTTTTTTAAATGTAACCATGAAAATTAAAAATTGCTTAAAATACAAAGGAAATACATGTCATATGTAACTGTATGTCATTTGGGCATCATTTCATCTTTAGCTTGCTTAACTGTTGACACTAACAATAATTTTGACCAGAAGTGCCCAAACTTTGCATGCCACTGTATGACTGATGTCTTGTGTTTTATCCTGACACTGAGATGGGGGAAGGGACAGTCTTCATTGGGTTCATATTCATCATGTGTAATATGTAATGGAGTCTGTACAGTAATGTCTTCAGTAATTTATCATTTATCACCAGGTCACAGAGAATACAGACTAGCCGAAGGTTCTAGTGCTTGCTCAGGACATTTAGTAGCAATTTATGGTAAAACTCTGGGATCTGTTTGTGAGATTGACCAGGAGCTTAGAGCGGCCAATGTACTTTGTAAAGAACTTGGATGTGGAGAAGCGTTACCATCATTAGTCACCTATACAAGAAGACCTGGCCCAATATGGACTGAACAAATCCATTGTGTTGGTAATGAGTCCAGACTATATGACTGTTCAAGAGTACCTGGGGTAGAAGAAAACTGCATCAAACTAAGTCCTCCATTTATCCAGTGCACAGGTGTGTAATACATATGATGGTGGTATTGTTAATCATGTTGTATAATAATTGTTTAACACTTTGATGATTAAAATAACATTGTAATACTTAATTTAAATTCTGTCAGTAAATTTGTACCTATGAAACTGGTTGAAGCGTTGCATGTGCACTTAGCAGCTGAAGGCATCTGTGTTGGTCCCAGAGAGAAGAGCATCTAGATGTAAGGGCAATGCTCATGTTTCTCCTAGAGGTTCATTTGTATATATTAAAACTAGAGATGAGCGAATCAGTTCGTAATGAATGTAGTTTTTTAGGTTTGCTGCTGACAAATCCAGTAAAATGGTGTGCAGCTGTATTTACTTCTCATGTTGGCGGGAAAAAGCACTAGGGATGGAGATGAAGAATGGTCACATAACCATGAGAGGAAGTGGGGGGAGCTTGCATTGATGGGCTCATAGGTTGACAGATAGACTGGATGAGCCAATCAGTGCTGCAGCAGGCAGCGAGGTGGCCTAGTGGAATGCCATTCTGTGTTGGGCTGTGAATGACAGTGGATGGGTTTTGCACTGTATGCCAGAAAAATGATCTAAGAGACAGTGTATAGTCACAATCAAGCTTCTATTCTAGTGTGAGGGATAGTGAAGAGAAAGGCTAGAAAGAAGAAGAATTGTGCAGAATAGAGAAAGGCAGGTACAGTTTCCATCCAGGACCCCCCCCCCCTTTTTAACAGATAAACAGAGTTTTTTTCTTGGGAGGAATGAACCCAAAACTCTACAACACCTGTTTTACCATCCAGAGGATAGCTAACATTTGAAATCTCAGTGAAAACACCTAAGTGCAATGTGTTTCTTACGTAATACAAAGGGTATCGTTTTAAATGCAATAAAAATGCAAAATACAAGTCAGAAATCTGTGTCAGGGCATCTATAAACAGTTCAACAGTTTTTTTTTTTTACATTTTTTGGATGGGATAGGGGGTGGGGGGGGGGGTGGATAGCAGCACAAGTGTATGGGCAAGGACGTCAGAAAAAATATATATACACCTTTTAACTGTATGTACACTAATGCCAGAAGCTTGACTAATAAAACTGGTGAACTGGAATTAGTGATGTGTGAGGAGGACTATGACATAGTGGGAGTAACTGAGACATGGCTGGATGATACCTATGACTGGGCAGTTAACGTACAGGGTTACAGTCTGTTTAGAAAGGATCGCCAAAACCGGAGGGGGGGGGTCTGCCTTTATGTAAAGTCCTGTCTAAAGCCCACACTGCGGGAAGATATAAGTCCGGTGATACCCATGATGTCTGTATTTATTGTTATTTAGGTATTTATTTTTTAATTATACAGAAAGGGGGGTGATTTAAACTTTTATATTTTTTATTTTTTATATATTTTTTAACATTTATTTATTTTTTTTTTTTTATTATTTGAAAGCTCAAATATGAGCTAATATATTGTACTTTTAATTTTTTCACTATGAGCAGTCTGATTTTTAATCTTGAATTAAAAAATGATTGCTCATTTCTTATCCTGGCCTGCCATCTAGTGGCCAGAATAAGAATTGCACTTTGAAAGCTGTAATCCTCTCCAGCGAGGATTACAGCTTTCATAGCGTGTACAGATTGGCCAATCGGGTCATCTGTACATCACCCGGAAGCGAACCGCTTCCGGGTACAGACGCCACCGGAAGCCTTCAGAGGGGCCCACAAGAAATGAGAGGCCCATCGGAAGACGCCGCCGATGGCGGTAAGTAGCCGCAGGTCTCTGCTGTTAGAAACAGCAGAGACTTGCCGGCCATGATGCCCGCCGCACCCGCGACCAGGCGTCATGTCCCCGCACCGCCCGGGGAAGGGGTTAATTATATAAATGGTAAAAAGTATAAACCTGAAGGTGTCGGCCCCTTACAGAGTAATGAGGGGGGAGTTGCAGAGAGCGATGAGGACAAAGCAAAGCTACTAAATATCTTTTTCTCCACTGTATTCACTGAGGAAAATAAACTGTCAGATGAAATGCAGAATATAAAAGTAAATTCCTCATTAAAAATGCCCTGTATGACCCAGGAAGAAGTAGAGTTGCGATTAAAATAGACAAATCGCCAGGACCGGATGGCATACACCCCCGTATCCTAAGAGAATTAAGTAATGTCATCGCCAGACCCTTATTTCTGATATTTAAGGACTCTATACTGACAGGGAGTGTTCCACAGGATTGGCACATAGCAAATGTGGTGCCAATATTCAAAAAGGGTCCAAAAACAGAGCCCTGGAACTATAAGCTGGTAAGTTTAACATCTGTCGTGGGTAAACTGTTTAGGGTTTTCTAAGAGATGCTATCTTGGAGTACCTCAATGAAAATAAGCAAATTACTCCATATCAGCATGGCTTCATGAGGGATCAGTCATGTCAAACCAATTTAATCAGTTTCTGTGAGGAGGTAAGTTCTAGACTGGACCACGGTGAATCAATGGATGTCGTATATCTGGACTTCTCCAAAGCATTTGACACGGTACCACATAAAAGGTTAGTATATAAAATGAGAATGCTTGGCCTGGGAGAAAATGTCTGTATGTGGTTAAGTAACTGGCTCAGTGATAGAAAACAGAGGGTGGTTATTAATGGCACATACTCAGATTGGGTCACTGTCACTAGTGGGGTACCACAGGGGTCAGTATTGGGCCCTATTCTCTTCAATATATTTCTTAATGATCTTGTAGAAATCTTGCACAGTAAAATATCAATTTTTGCAGATGACACTAAACTGTGTGAAGTAATTAACACAGAAGAGGACAGTACACTGCTACAGATGGATCTGGATAGACTGGAGGCTTGGGCAGAGAAGTGGCAGATGAGGTTTAACACTGACAAATGTAAGGTTATGCATATGGGAAGGAATAATGCAAGTCACCAGTACATATTAAATGGTAAAATATTAGGTAACTCTGACATGGAAAAGGACCTAGGAATTTTAGTGAACAGCAAACTAAGCTGTAGAAACCAGTGTCAGAAAGCTGTTGCCAAGGCCAATAATGGGTTGCATCAAAAGAGGCATAAATGCCCATGATGAGAACATAATCCTGCCACTTTACAAATCACTAGTCAGACCACACATGGAGTACTGTCTACAGTTCTGGGCTCCTGTGAACAAGGCAGACATAGCAGAACTGGAGAGGGTTCAGAGGAGGGCAACTAAAGTAATAACTGGAATGGGTGGACTACAGTACCCAGAAAGATTATCAAAATTAGGCTTATTCACTTTAGAAAAAAGACGACTGAGGGGAGATGTAATAACTATGTATAAATATATCAGACGTCAGTACAGAGATCTCTCCCATGATCTATTTATCCCCAGGACTGTGACTGTGACGAGGGGACATCCTCTGCGTCTGGAGGAAAGAAGGTTTGTACACAAACATAGAAGAGGATTCTTTACGGTACGAGCAGTGAGACTATGGAACTCTCTGCCTGAGGAGGTGTTGATGGTAAGTTCACTGAAAGAGTTCAAGAGGGGCCTGGATGCATTTCTGGAGGGTAATAATATTACAGGTTATAGTTACTAGAGAGGGGTCGTTGATCCAGGGAGTTATTCTGATTGCCTGATTGGAGTCGGGAAGGATTTTTTTCCCTAAAGTGGGGAAAATTGGATTCTACCTCACAGGGTTTTTTTGCCTTCCTCTGGATCAACTTGTAGGAAAACAGGCCGAACTGAATGGACAGATGTCTTTTTTCGGCCTTATAAACTATGTTACTATGTTACTATGTTACAGCGTGTTTTACAATACAGATGGTAGAGTTTCAAATCTCTGAGTGAAAACATGAAATACTTAACTGAAATCTGTCTCAGGGCATCTCCAGACAGTTCAAGTGATGGTGGGGAACTAATCACATAGTTTGTTTGCAACTTTTGTTTTGCACTAGTGAAGGCTTTTTTCTAAATCTGTATATTTTAGTATATATTAGAACCAAAAATTTCAGGGATATGGAAGGTCCTTTCAGATCTAAAACATGGGTAGTAGCAGCATGCGCAATACGTCTAGAACTAGTAGTAGTATTATGACACTCTTCTCCCTGGCTTCAGAAAACATCTGTGCAACATTATCATTGAGGAGAAAGAGGATGAGATTGTGGATTGAATGGCTGAGTCCTCTACTCAGTCACAGCAGGAGAACATGGAGGTGACTTTTGACTGACGCCATGCCTTGGAAACAGGGGTCACGGCATAACTCCTGCTCCTCCTCCTTGCAGCTCCAAAGAGGGCTTACAGTGGAGCCTCTCTGTCTTCGGTGTCCAGTCCTAGTGGGGCTCCTTCCTTTTACCTAAGAAGTGGCAACAGAACCCCACCACATCCTATGGCAAATAGTCAAGAGAGTCTCACTGTTGACTACTTGTGTGAGTGCAGTCAACATTTGGACTGCTGTGTGGAGGCTGAGGACCCCATGCATAGCTGTGTTGGTGTTTGTAATAGTGGCACCTGTAGCCACGATATTGGCAGTCAGGGCAAATGTAGAGCAGGAAATCAGGAAGGAGGCCAAGGAGCCCATCATGAAATCTCAGTCTGATAAAAGTGGCAGGTAGGGTGAGGATTCAGATGATAATTGTGTATTGGACATGACCTGAGAGCTGGATTAGGGTGCTTAGGAGGAGGCACCATCAGAGAAGGTGGGTAGTGGCGGTAGTGGCAGCAATAAAGAGTGTTGACTGGGAAGGAACCTCCCTAAGAACTGCCGGGACCATATCTGCTTGGGATCTGGTGATACTGCTGACACTGTGGGTTCATTAGGCCCCAAACATGCCAGAGCTAAGCCAGGCTTGTATGCCTCTGACTCTGCAAGAGCATCTCCCATCTGGCAGTTTTTTACCACACTGCGGAAATACAGAACCCTGTGCAAGCTCTGCAAGATTAAAATAAGCCATGGACAAGCAAACACAAACATAGGCATCACAACTCTCTTCAGCCAAAGCAAGAAGAGTTTCCTTCTTCACCCGGCACGCCTTGCAGCCGCCAGGCCACATCCAATGGCTGTACAGTGTTTTTTACATCCTTAGGATGCAGATAAAGTTAAAAGTTGTGGTCAGAGATGATTCTACCCCTTCTGATACCTGAAGTGCCTCCACCCGGTGTCATTTTCTCAATTCAATCCCCCCTCCCCCATTCCTAACGCTAAAGGCATATTTGAATTAGACATTCAATATAACACTACATACCTCCTCTAATTAAGATTTTCTCTTTCCTCATCTTCTCCATTCATACCTGTAACATCTGAGGAATGGAGGTGAGCCATATGTAACCACAAGTGGCGTGTCACAAAATGGCAGCAATGTTACAGGTGAATGGTGGTGGTGATTATTAAAAGGAAGGGATAATCAGTATCCTGCAGGATATACAGTATAAAGTGTGGGAATGGTTTAAACTGACACGCTCCCAAGAATAAGTGTAGCGAAATGTACGTTGCGGTTGTTGGCCCCTCCAGGCTCTGGGTCTGTATTTTGAAATTATCCTGTTTCTACCTGCCTATCTATTTTTCCGCTTGTGTTCGGTAGATATACTTTGATGTAGCACTCTCATACCCCTATCTGACCACATCTCGATGTTTATTATTATGTGAAAGATTTAGCACTTTAGACTGTATAAAATTCTGGGATTTGGCCATAACAGAGGCTTATATATAAGGTACAGTATCAGGTGGAGTTAGAGACATAATTATATCTGGATAACTTACTGCCTATATACTGTATAATACTACCCCACCTATATATGTAAGAGGATCTAGTTGAGTGGGCAGCGCAGACCCGTAGTCTGGTAGGGTTATTATCATTCATAGCGCTTATCTATACTGTAATTTGTAATTGATTTTATTAATTCATTATATGTCTAATTTGATATTATGGAATATAGCATGTATTTGTATTACATGTGTGTTTTTTTTTAGTTTGGTGCAGTATACATTGTTGCCACACATTATTATTTGTGCTACATTATCATTAGAGATGAGAGTGTGAAGTTTTGAATAATTCGATTCTGCATTTTCACCGAATCTCATCAAGAAATTAGATTTGTCACGGATTACTTCATCACAAATAACTTCATTGTTTGGAGCGGGCACAATGACGGGGAACACACTTCCTCCTCTCCCATGCTGCTGCATACGGACATGGTGTACATTGTCTATTAAGAGCATCTATTAGTTAGTTACACCTGATTTATATAATTATAAACAGACCATCCTACAATCTCAGTACCCCCAGAAGTTGGGGGTGAAAGGCATTGGAGTCTAGGGAGCACTGCTAACTGTATGGTAACCATTTATAATATTACAGATTCACTGTAGAAATGAGCAAAGTTTTCAAAACTTTGATTCGGTCGATTTGTTGAACTTCAACAAGAAATTCAATTAGTTCTGAATTAATTTGTCACAATTTGTGATAAATCAGGTATACCCAGACCACTCTGCCTATCGTATTCATCCCACGTGATGGTCTAATCTCAGTGTGAAGACTTAGAAGTTAAACTGCAGGGAGTGTGTATCGCTATGTGCATTACATTCTAGTGCACCCACATTCATAGTTAATCCATTCTGTAGATACTGTGCCGTCAGTATTACAGGTGTAATTTATTGCCGTCTACATCACTGAGCAGGGCACCTAGACTTATATCTAATCACTTCTGATGAACAAAAAGAAAAGCATACAGCAGCCTTCAGTAAAGCCAAAAAAAACCTGTGCGCAACCCTACAGGAGCTGTGTCTGAATGGCTCCTTAGTGGAACAAAATAAGGAAATGGAGGCAGCGCCAATAAAGTAGTGGAGAAAAAAAAATATTCTTTTTAATGCATTTTGTGGCAGTCCAAACACATGCTTTTTAAACATTTATGTTAGGCCGAGTTCACACTTCAGTTATTTGATCAGTTATTTCCATCAGTTATTTCCACAGAATAGGTGCAAATCTTTACATTATATCTTTTCTCTGAGGAGGCTTCACTTCTAGTTTTCGCTCACAATAACTGATGGAAATAACTGAAGTGTGAACTCCACCTAAGCTGTAGATTTACTGTGCATCAGTATTACAAGACACTGCTACCATCAGTTCTAATTTATTGCCATGGACTTAACTGTGCAGTTCACCTAGATTCAAGTATTGACCCCATGACAGAATGGGGAGGGTGGCAGCAGTAGCAGTGACAGTAGTGGCCCCATGACAGAATGTGGATGGTGGCAGCAGCAGATATAGTGACATTAAGACGGTATTCAGATAACTATTTATTTTTCTGTTCTTCTGAGCCATCAGAAAAATGGAAAAATAAAAAAATGAAGCCTGTATTTTGAGCATCCATAGAGCCTCTTTCAAACAGTCAGTAAGCAAAAACCAGGAGAGGGTCCAAAACAGAGAGATAAAATGTAATAGAAATATTTGCATCGGTTCTGTGTTTTGGACCTTCTGCTGCTTTTGGCTTACAGATACTGATGCAAAATAGTAACCGTGTGAAAGAGGCCTTATGGATTCTCAAATACAAGATCCTTTTTTTTTTATTCTGTTTTTCATTTGGATCAGAAGAAGAGAAAATTAAATGGTGATGTCAACGCGGACAAACAGGGACAATAGTGGCCCCATAACCAAGTAGGGATGGGGCCAAACGCAGTGGCAGTAAAAGGGACAATAGTTGGAAGGGGAGGGGACAGCAGTGGCAGTAACAGTTAGAATAGTGGCCCTATGACAGAGTGGGAAGGGGGCAGTAACAGTGGCATACAGCACAAAATGGTGGAAGATCACAATAGTAGCATAACCTAAAAACAGCAGTGTGATAACAAGGCTCGATGGCATGCATACGTAACATGTACATATGAGTAGGCCAAGAAGCCCTATTGTAGAAATTGCAGTAGAGGCATCAAACAGGTGGCAGCATCAGAATGGTGGCAAGCAGCATGTGGCCAGAAGTAACTGCTCACTTTGCAGAATATTCTGATGTAGCAGTACACTAGTGGCGGAATGATTTATTCTGTTGCATCAGGCACCAGTGTGTGTAAATCCAGGTTGTTCCACGCTTGATTCATCTTTATGAAGGTTAGTCTCTTAACATTTTGGGAGAAAAGGTGAGGGGTTACTATGCCCCCCTCCGCACTGAACAGCTAGTTGCGACCAAGTTTGAATGCTCAGTAGTCCAAGGGATTTTCGTTCATGGGTGACAGGGTGCAGTCAAAGTATGCCAATACCTGTGCAGAGGGTCCCCTGGTCAGACCTCCCTGAGGATGGGCAGCGACCAACTGACTACACAGCATGTCTCTATCAGACTACATTTTTGCATTCCTCTTATAAGGTCTAAAAAATGCCAGCATTTTAGACTGGTAGCGAGGGTTTAACAATGTGGATAGCCAATAAGTCATCCCTCTACCGAGTACTAACAATGCGGCTGTCACTACACAAACATGACAGAGTGCATCTGGCCATTTGTGTAAGGCACTCGGAGGGCCTCCCTGCCACCATCTCCTCTGCATGCTACCACGGTCAGTTGGGGTCATCTGCGTTATGTTCATTGTTGCCCTCCAGCTCCTCATGCTCCTCCTGCTCCTCTCCTGTCACTTGGGCAGATAAACCACCTAGTTGTGTATAAAATTCTTGGGCATTTATGTCCTCCTCCACCACTGCCAGTTCATTTTCCTCAGGGCTGGGGTGGACATTCAATAGAGATGCCACATCTCCTGTCCCCTTGCCAATAAGATTTGTCAGCATTCCCCCCAGTATGTGAAGGAGTGGAATGACATAATTCATCCCATAGTTCTGCTGACTAACAAATAAAGAGGCCTTCCCAAAGGGCCTGAGCAAACGGCACGTGTCACGCATGAGCTGCATCCTGTGTTAAGAATTAGCATTGAGAAATTGTTGACTGCCTTCCTATGCTTATACAGGCAGTCTAAAATATGGAGTGTGGCGTTCCAATGGGTGGAAATGTGGGAAGAGCATTTTGCCTTTGCAGGACAAGGAGGGCATGTTTTGCATGGTAAGAGTGGCTGAAGTGCATGTGCAGTTTCCTGTACATTTTAACAGCTGTTGCAGTTCAGTGGAAGACTTGAGTAACCGTTTGACAATGAGATTGAAGATGTGCGCCATGCAGGGCACATGGATCAGGTCCCCCTGACACAGTGCAGACAAAATGTTCTTTCCATTATCAGTAATCATAGTTCCTATATCCAGTTTGCGAGGAGACAGCCAGTGTTCAATTTCTTTATTAATGACGCAGAGCAGTTTCTCCTCGGTGTGGCTCTGTTCAACACGGTGGAGCAGGTGCAGAACCACATGACAATGCCTAGCTTTGCATAGGTGATATGCTAGAGGACCACTATGAACTGTGCCTAGAGGGGAAGGTGAGTACAAGGTAAAGGATGAGAAGGCAGAGGAGGACATTGGTGCAGAAATCTCATGATTACAAAATGGAGGTGACATTGCCGT
Source organism: Rhinella marina (assembly GCA_900303285.1). Classification (NCBI taxonomy): domain Eukaryota; kingdom Metazoa; phylum Chordata; class Amphibia; order Anura; family Bufonidae; genus Rhinella; species Rhinella marina. The sequence goes on along the minus strand of ONZH01005454.1, from coordinate 12,862 downwards.
CACCTGGCCAAGTTGCTAGCGTGCCTGGCTCAGAAACACTTTTACCCAATTAGCTGTGAATGACATATATTGTTCTTGACCATAGTTACAACTCCATATCAGAAGGTGAAAAAAGACCCCCATTTCGTACTGGTAGCGAGGGTCTAAGATTGTCGAAAGCCAGTAGTCATCCCTCTGGATTGAACTCTACCAGACACCAAGAGGCTCAAGGACTGGCCCACCATCTGCCCAACGTACATGTGCTGGGCTGGACAGCTATTTTGGAAAAGTAATGTCAGCTTGGGTCTCTCGACCTTGAGTGGGCACAAGCCATCAGTTCAACTACATGGAAAGGGGATGACTGTAGTAAGAGCAACTTGGCAAGGTGCACGTTCAGCTTCTGCATTGTTGAATAAGTGCATGCATACTGTTGTCTTTTTGTAATCGCCTCAGTGATCGATTACTGTTGAAAAGAGTGATGAGGAGAAACATCAGGAGCAATAAACAGCATTGAAGTTGTTGGGAAGGAATGACAGCTTCCTTCTGCTGCCATTGTCAAGCTGTAGAGGGGGGTGCAGGCCAGTGGAAGATGCTACGCTTACTGATCAGGCTGTAACACCAAATGAGTGGCATGGTACTTTATAGTGATGTTCAATGTGCTAACGCAGGGCCGTCGCACCAACACTAGCGCCTCACTTTCTGCCCACTTATGCTTCACACCACAACATTTACTTCCGCCAGAGACTAAGTGAAAAATTCCCACACTGGCGAGTATGGCATTTTCCCTCCACTACTGCGTGATGCCTGCCGCTGCTGTTATGTACCTGTACACTGCTAGTGTGTTCCTCACAGGTAGTTGCAGACAGTGTACCCCTCCAGCATTTGGCTGCAGATCTCCCACAGCTGTTTCATGACCATGCTTCCACCCTGCTGTCTCAAGAGCATGCTGCCACCCTTGCCTCTTGATAATGATGTCCCCTTTTCACCCAGCTCCCATGTGCGATTGACTACATCATCATCTACATCTGGTTGGTCATTACTTATGTCACCATAAACTCTCTCTTGCGCACTTCCCTGACCACTAGCAACATGTGCTCCCACAAGACTGTCATTATCGGGAGTTGCACGCCTAGAAGAGTCCACAAGAGACCTCTCCTCCAAGTCTGTGCTAGCCTGTACTCACTGAAAAGCGGAGTAGAGTTGGCTGCATACACTACATGGCTAGCAGAAGGAGAAGCAAAAGCAAGAGACAGGTTCAGGACAGGTTAGGGCACAGAGGCAGTACCTGGGCCATGTCAACTAAGCATGGTGTCAGAGGAACCAACAGATTCCTGGCAGTGTGTATCTATTGGCACTTTAGATGATGTTGAAGAGCAAGTCAACCATTCCACTACAGCTGGATTGTTGGTCAAAACACGACCGCTGGATGACCTGTTGCTGCGGCTGCTTCCAGCACCCCTTCTTCTACTGTTACTTGTGTCGGCTACAGCAACATTTTTGTCCCTGCCTGTTACTTTGTAGGGTACAAGCAACTGTCTGTTGGCCATAGTGTATAGTAACTGTATCAATGTGACATTAATGTGACAGATTAACTATGAATGTCACAGCAGTTGAACAAGATGCAAGCGGCGATATATTAGACCGCCCTTAAATACTGGGGCACAGTAATTCTATATATGAACTAAGAGACTAACTGTGAATGTGCCAGCAGTTCAACAAGATGCAGACAGTGATATATTAGACCGCCCTTTAATACTGCTGCATAGTAATTCTAAATATAAAATAAGAGCTGAACTGCAAATGTGTCAGCAGTTGAATAAGATGCAGACGGCAATATATTAGACTGCCCTTTAATACTGAGGCACAGTAATTCTATATATAAACTAAGAGATTAACTACAAATGTGCTAGCAGTTGAAAAGGATGGATACAGCGATTATACTCAACCTGCACTGTCCCTGTCATTTCCCTATGCTCTCCCATTAGTGTCTAAAAACTCTCCCTACAATCTCCCTACAATGTTCCTGCATTCTCCCTATCCAGTATTTTACAATTAAAAGCTTTCTGAAATAGTGTCCCTAGCACTTGTCACCTCTTTCCCTAAGGCTTTTTATAGGGCTGTGGGATGGACACGGGATGGCTATCTGCTGATTGGCTGGCTGCATTACATTATGGGTAATATTGTGTTCCTGGGCTTCTTATTTTCTCTTTGTAACAAGTACAGCAGCCATTTTAGAAAATATCTGATTTGTTACCATGAAACGTGAGAAGATTTGGCTTTGTGGTGAATCAAAATTTTCCTAATCTTCGGATCTAATTCCATTTTGCATGCTTCAATTCGCTCAACACTAGTCATTATACCCAGATCTTTGATAAAACGCTTGCAGCCCATAGATCTCTGTTACCAGTAATCTGTGTAAATATACATCCAGATCTCATACTTTTTAATCCCCCTCCACACAGCAAATTCCTGAGATATCATCACTGATGTTACAAAGTTGCCTAGAATTCAGAATTACAACACTAAATATGAGTTTTGGCTAACAGAAAACAGATACTTTCCATTCCCTGTTATATCGCCAATCAGTGCTGCAGCAGGCAAGGATGTGTCCTAGCAGAACATCATTCTGTTCTGGGCTATGAACGAGTGTAGGTGAGTTTTGCAGTGTCTGACAGAGAAATTATCTTAGGCAGTCGGGGACAGTCAGAAATCAATCAAGCTTGCAATCTACTGCCAGGACCAGTGAACGGAAAGGCTAGAATTACAAAGAAGAAGAATTGTGTGTGAAGAATAGGGAGACAGGAAAGCATAACTGCAGCTGCTGCAATCCTCAGAAGCAGCTACCTATAAGGAAATCCTTTCTTTTTTTTTCTCATTTTCACAGAAATTCTTTTTTTGCGGGATGAGGGGTGGGGTTTGGAATAAGTGAAAACTGTACAAGACATATTCTACCATCAATCTAGCATTGCATACCAGAATGGTGAACCCCCAATTAGTGTAGGGACCCACTTTAAAAAGTTTATAAAAAAGTGTTTTTTCATAATAAAAAAAAATAAAGTAAAAAAACCCTACCCCTAATAAACACATGTAAAGTTATAAAAAATAGGAAAGAAAAAAAGAACAGACATATTTGATTGTCGACCGGCTCTATACAATTAGCACATAATCCAGCCTGTCCGGTGAGCGCGGTAAAAAAAAGCCAATTTTGTCATCTTAAATCACAAAAAGTGTAATACCATGTAATCAAAACTTCATATGCTCCTCAAAATAGTACCAATCAAACTTCAAAAATGCTTTTATTGTGTAAAACTGACATTTTTAAAAAGTAGATATATTAGGTATTTTTGTGTAACATCCTCCTCTATAAAAATGCCATAAAAATTAATAATAACCGTGTCAAAACAACTAACTTTTGGTCACCTTGCCACATAAAGTGTAATATTGAATGATCAAAAAAAACATATGTACCCAAAAATGGTACCAATAAAAACTTCAACTCTTCACGCAAAAAAAGAACCCAGAAAATGGAGACACAAAAATATGATTTTTGTTTCAAAAATTCTTTATTATGTAAAACTGAAACAAAAAAAGTAGACATATTTGATATGTTACATTCATAACAACCTGCTCTATAAAAATAGCACATGATCTAACCTGTCAGGTGAACATTTTAAAAAACAAAAAATAAAAACTGCCAGAACAGCCATTTTTTGTTACCTTACTTCACAAAAAGTTTAATATGGAACGATAAAAAATCATATGTACCCCAAAATAGTACCAACATAACTGTCAACTTATCTCGTAGATTTAAAATAGGGTCACTTTTTGGGAGTTTCTACTCTAGGGGTGCATCAGGGGTCTTCAAATGTGACATGATGTCTAAAAATCAGTCCACCAAAATCAGCCCTCCAAAAACTCTATGGCGCTGCTTCCCTTCTGCCATACAGCAGTTTACCAAGACATATGGGGAGTTTTTATAGACTGCAGAATCAGGGTAATAGATTTTGAATTTTGTTTGGCTATTAACCCTTGCTGTGTTACAGAAAAAAAAAATGGATTGAAATCGAAAATTGCCAAAATTGTTTTTAAAATTTTATCTCCATTTTCCTTTAATTCTTGTGGAACATCTAAAAAATAGTAAAATCAGTTTTGAACAACTTGAGGGGTGTAGTTTCCAAACCAAGGCCATTTATGGGTGTTTTCCATTATGTGGTTTCCACAAACTGGCTTCAAAACTGAACTGGTCCTTATAAAGTGTGTTTTGGAAATGTGCTTAAAAAATGTAAGAATTGCTTCTAAAATTCTAAGCCTTTTAATGCGCTAAAAATATAAAATGACATTCACAAAATGATGCAAACATAAAGTAGACATATGGGAAAGTAATATATATTTTATGAGGTATCATAAGGTGTATAATGTACAATGTGTCAAGAGAAAACAATCTCAAAATGTTCCAAAGTTATTACCACCAAGTGACACAGGAAGGTGAAAAATGGCTCTGTCTTGAAGGGGTTAAATATGTAATTTATTTATTCATTTCTTTTGTGTGTTTGCTTTAGTTTGAAAACCGTTTAAGATACATCAGTGATTAATAAGGAAATATTTGGGCTAAATCCGTTTCTAATCTGCACACAGTTCTAATCTTTTTGTATTTCTACATGGTTGGAATTATTATTATTTTTTTTGTGGGTTCAATTTAATTAAACCAGCATATAGGTGAACAGTACACCAGGGATCTCAAACTCGTGGCCCTCCAGCTGTTGCAAAACTACAACTCCCAGCATGCCCCAATAGCTATAGGCTCTCCTGGCATGATGGAAGTTGTAGTTTTACAACAGCTGTATGGCCACGAGTTTGACATCTCTGCAGTACACCAATACACAGGATAGGGCAACAATTTACCTGTGAGAGTAATAAAGTGATATTAAGGGTCAATTGTCAGTTTCCATTTATTTTATTTCCACACAGTTGGAATTTAATTTTTTTCAGTGGGTTTAATTTAATTAACCCCTTGATGTTGCAGGTTGTTTTGGCCTTAAGGACCTGCCCATTTTTAGCAAATCTGCCATGTCTCACTTTATGTCGTGATAACTTTAAAACGCTTTTACTTATCCAGGCCATTCTGAGATTGTTTTCTGGTCACTTATTGTACTTCATGACAGTGGCAAGTTTGAGTCAAAATATTTCATTCTTATTTATAAAAAAATACCAAATTTCCAAATGTTCATTTTTCTACTTTTAACCCCTTAGTGACCAGCCTGTTTTTGGCCTTAGTGACCAAGCGTTTTTTTTTCTTTTTTTATCGTCGCGTTCCAAGAGCTATAACTTTTTCATTTTTCCGTCTATATAGATGTATGAGGGCTTATTTTTTACGGGAGAAGTTGTAGTTTTTAATGGTGCCATTTTGGGGTACAGATAACGTTCTGATTAACTTTGATTAACTCTTTCTGGGAGGGAAATGGGAAAAATTGCAATACCACCACTGCGTTTTTACATTATAAATTTTACGGCAATCATTTTTCGGTATAAATTACAACATATATTTATTCCCTGGATCAATACGATTACAATGATACCAAATACATATAGTTTTTTTTGCGTTTTACTACTTTTTTGCAATAAAATCCTTTTTTTAAAAGAAAAAAAAAAGTTTTTGCATTGCTGATTCCCAAGAACTTTTTTTTTTATTTTTCTTTCTATGGAGTTGTGTCATGGCTTCATTTTTGCGGGACAACTTGTACTTTTCATTGGTATCCTTTTTGAGTAAATGACGCTTTTTGATTTCTTGTTATAACGTTTTTTTGGTGGCAACTAAGAATAAATTAGCAATTGTCTTTTTTTTTTAATTTTTTTTTTTAATTGTGTTTACCGTAGGGGTTAATTTTTGTGATATTTATGTAGTACAGGTCGTTACGGACGTGGCAATACCAAACATATGGGGGAGATTTTTTTTTGCAATTTTTTTCATTGAAAAGCTTATTTTCAATGGAAAAAAAAGAGTAATTTTTTTTATGGGATTTTTTTAATAGAATAAATGTTTTTCTTTTTACTTTTTTTACCACTTAATAGTCCCACAGAGGGACTATAACAAACAGTACTTTGATTGCCTTTAAAATGCAATGCATTATCCCTATAGTGCATTGCATTTTAATGGCAATGCTATTCATACTGCTGCTGGTAATCTACTCAAGGCTGGTCTGGGGCCTAGATCAGACCCCTGCCAGCCTTCCCACACATCGGCACCCTGTGATCGCTTTTGCAGGGTGCCGATGGGAGACAGAGGGAGACCGCTCCCTCTGTCAGCACATTACATGCGGCGGGCGCCATTGCCCACGGCATGTAAAGTGTTAAACAGCCCGGAGCGGCACTCCTGCCGGTCCGGGCTGTTAAAGCAGGGCCGCGGCTTTCATGTGAGAGCCGGGCCCGTGCTCCCCGCTGCACGGGAGACCCGTGCAGCGCTTAGACTGGGCCGCCGTGAAAAAGCGGCGGCCCAGCCTAAGGCCCCTTAGTGACTGCCGTAAAAAGGCGTATGGGTGGTCATTAAGGGGTTAAAATACATAGTAATACCTCCAAGAATAGTTATTACTTTACCTTTTCCTTTTTTCCTTTTCACAAAATTTCCAAAACCCACTTTTTAAGGACCAGTTCAGGTCTGAAGTCACTTTGTTATACTTCCATCATAGAAACCACCTCAAAATGACCCCATTTTAGAAACTACACCCCTCAAGGTATTCAAAACTGATTTTACAAACGTTATTAACCCTTTAGGTGTTCCACAAGAATTAAAGGGAGCCAAAATTTCCGAATTTCACTTTTTTGGCAGATTTTCCATATAAATCATTTTATTCCGAGAATAAAGCAAGGGTTAACTGCCAAACAAAACTCAATAATTATTACCCTGATTCTGTAGTTTACAAAAATGCCCCATTTGTGATCGTAAACTGCTGTATAGGCACACAGCAGGGCGCAGAAGGAAAGGAATGCCAGGGCAGATTTCACTGGAAAATTTTTAAGTTGCCATGTCACATTTGATGCACCCCTAGAGTAGGAAACTCAAAAAAACTGACCCCATTTTGGAAACTACGGGATAAGTTGGCAGTTTTGTTAGTACTATATTAGGGTACATACGATTTTTGGTAGCTTTATATTACACTTTTTGTGAGGCAAGGTAACAAAAGCTAGCAGTTTTGGCATTGTTTTTATTTTTTGTTATTTACAACATTCATCTGACAGGTTAGATCGTGTGATATTTTTATAGAGCAGGTCGTTACGGACGCGGCAATATCTAATATGTATACTTTTTATTTATTTAAGTTTTACACAATATTTTTGAAGCACAAAAAAAATCATGTTTTAGTATCTCCATAGTCAGAGAGCAGTAGTTTTTTTTTGTGTTTTTTTTTTGGGAGATTGTCTCTGTCAGGGCTGAGATATACAGACAAGGGGAAAGTGATCCCTAAGCTAAATCCCAACCCCTTTCCCTGCCTATTGCCTACTCAGGCTAACCCCTGAGTCGACAACCTGAAGACTCGAGATACACTAGCAAAAGTGCAGGGGAAGGGAAAACAAACAAGACAGACAATCAAGAACAAATGGATAGTCAGATAGCCGCGTCAAAACCAGGAGAGTACGTCAGGAACAAAATCAGTAAGCCAAGAGTAGTCACAAAACACGCCGAGGGTCAAAGAACAAACAAGAGTCTAAATAGCAGAGCACAAATGACAAACCAGGTAGTAGCAAGGAAACTCCAAACACTGACAGCAAGGTTAACATTTGAGGGCCTTAAATACCTAGCAGACCCCACACAACCAGCTGACTGGGAGGAGAAAGCAAGGAACAAAACTTAACTCATGAGATACCAAATGAACAGAAAATAAACAGACTAAATTGCTTGCGTTTTCCGGCGACCAGAAACAGGCCGCGAGTGAGTGTGCACACCAGCCACGTCCCTGGCACTAATGTCCGTCACGCGCGTCCCCTGCCTGGGATGCGCATCTCCAGCCAGAGACCGTCGGCTGGAGGAGGAGCCTGATGAAATAGCGGAAGAAGCCTGGCCACGGGCAACCACATCGCCACCAGAGTCAGAGACAGGACCAGCAGAATGGGTGCAATGACTGCCGGTCCTGACAGTACCCCCCCCCCTCCAGGAGGGGCCTCCGGACCCTTAGAACTCAGAGATGGTTTAGAAGGATGACTCTGGTGAAACAATCTCACTAACCGGGGTGCATGCACATCCCTAGCAGGGACCCAAGATCTATCTTCTGGACCGAATCCCTTCCAATGGATGAGATACCGAAGGGAATTCCTCACCAACCTAGATCCCTCTCCACCTCATACTCAAGATCTCCAAATCGGTAACAAAGTCCATGGAAATGTTAGACCAGGGTTTGTCTGGCACTGGGAACGTCTCCTGGGGATCTTTCCCCGCGCACAGACTTGACAAGCCTTAACAAAAGCATAAGCGTCAGTATGCATACGTGGCCACCAATAATTTATTTTCAGTAAATCTAATGTTCCCCGAACACCTGGGTGACCTGCTAGCACTGAACAATGTGTCTCCTCTAACACTCTCAAACGGCAAGACATGGGAACAAACAATTTGCCTTCCGGAAGGTCTTTAGGAGCAGAATTTTGTTCAGCAAGAATTTGAGAAGAGAGGTGAGAGGAGACAGCGGCCAGTACAATACCTGGAGGTAAAATGTTACCAGACTCAGACTCCGAACCCTCAGGAATACCGAAACTCTGGGATAAAGCATCAGCTTTTACATTTTTTGTACCCGGACGGTAGGTAACAACAAAATTAAAACGTGAGAAAAACAAGGCCCATCTGGCCTGACGAGCATTGAGACTTTTGCAAGATACACCAGGTTTTTATGGTCTGTGATCACTATCACTGGGTGAAGAGCTCCCTCCAAGAAATGGCGCCACACTTCAAAAGCCCATTTGATGGCAAGGAGCTCGCGATTCCTAATATCATAATTTCTTTCACATGAAGAGAATTTTTTAGAGAAAAATGCACATGGCCTGAGGTTTGTGAGAGCAGAAGACCGGATGCAATGACTGCCGGTCCTGACAGTCTCAGGTAGGGGCTCATTTTTTGCGGACTGAGATGACGGTTAGATTAGTACTATTTTTGGGGGCATACGCTTTTTTGTTTCCATTTTTTGTGATGAAATGTGACAAAAAATGGCTTTTATAGACAGTTTTTATTTTTTACAGTGTTCACCTGAGGGGAGAGATCATGTGATATTTTTGTAGAGCAGGTTGTTACGGACGTGGTGATACCTAGCATGTATACTTATTTTCATTTATTTAAGTTTTACACAATAATATCATTTTTGAAACAAAAAAAAACATGTTTTAGTGTCTCCATAGTCAGAGAGCTGTAGTTTTTTTATTTTTTGGGCAATTGTCTCAGGTAGGGGCTCATTTTTTGCAGGACGAGATGACAGTTTGATTGGTACCATTTTGGGGTAAATAGGCCTTTTTGATCGCCTGCTATTGCACTTTTTGTGAGTCAAGGTGACAAAAAAATGGCTGGTCGATACGGACGCGAGAATACCTAATATGTGTACTTTTTTTTTTTTTTTTACTTTTTTTTTACTTCATTTGGGGAAAAAGGGCTTTTTTTTACTTTTTTGAACTTTTTTTTAACTTTTTACACTTTTTTACTTTCTTTTTACACTTTTTTACTTTCTTTTTACACTTTTCTTTTACTGTCTTTTTACATTTTTTTTACATTTATCAAGACCCATTTGGATCTTGAAGATCCAGTGGGCTTGATGGCTATACAGTGCATTGCAATATTCATCTATTGCAATGCACTGTATCAGTGCTAAACTAAGGCTGATCAGACCCTGAGGGTCTAATCAGCCTTTTGTAAAGCGTCCTGTTGCCATGGTAACCATCGGGCCGCTGCCACTGGAGCAGCGGCGGCCCGATGGTAGAGAGAGAGCTCCCTCTCTCTTAACCCCATGGATGCTGCGGGCGGCTACTGACCGCAGCATCTATGGGGTTAAACAGCTGAAATCAGTGCTCGTAATTACAGCTCACACTCTCTGCATCTTGCTGTTTGCCCTGTAGCTGTTGGGGATACACAATGAGAAACTCCCATGGGGGAGGAGGAGGTGCTGCCACTTAAGGAGAAGGGAGAAGAGTTGGAGGAGCAAGAGGATGATGATGACTGTGACACTGGCCACAACACCCAATCGTCTCAGTTTGGGGGGGGAGAGGTGGAAAGAACTGGCTCCTTAGGCACGTGGCCAGAATGGCGACCTGTAGACTCTTTTGCTTACACAGTGACAGGCGGATTGCTGACATCAGTCTGATTACTACTGGACAGCCATTTGCAATCAAAGCAAATGGGGGAATGTTTTCCTCGGGCAGAAAGGGAGGTTCCTCTCTGCCCCCGGAAGCCACAGCAGCAATAGCAGCATCCATTTCGTCTCCTCAACATGATAAAACTGCTTTTCTACATGTTGCATTAAGCTGAGGCCAGTCAGCAAACCACCAGCTCCCACCTCAAAACCCAGTTTCAGGCCTACCTAAACTCTGGCCCAACTCTGGCACATACCCTGTTCCCTGACCCCATGGATTTCTGGACAGGCACACTGGAACAGTGGGCCATACCGGCAAGCACTAAGCTCAGTATTAGTAATCAGGGCCGTCTGTAGATATCCGTGATTACTAAAACTGCAATGTTGTAAAAAAAACACACACACACACACACTTATGAAATATTTTATTGAAATAAACACTCCCCCAGACCTCTGTTTGACCATTTTATTTCAAAAATAAAAAAGCTGGTCCGACGTAATCCACCGAATCTGACGTTGTCCTCTGCATTCACGATCCTGAAAAATAGAAAACAAACACAGACCACTTACCTCCTCATGCTTCTTCTCATCATCATCAGCAGAGTCTCTTCCTTCTTCTGTCTCTCCTCAGGCTCGTGATGCTGCTCCTCAACCTTCTGGGGCTGGACAGGGGCCGCAAAAAGACGCAAAACGCAATTAAATTTAAAAAAAAAAAAGTACACATGTTGGGTATCGCCATGTCCTTAACAACCTGCTCTACAAAATTTTTTTTGTCACCTTATGTCACAAAAAGTAACATAGTTTATAAGGCCAAAAAAAGACATCTGTCCATCCAGTTCGGCCTGTTATCCTGCAAGTTGATCCATAAAAAGCGATCAAATAGGCGTATGCCACCCCAAAATAGTACCAATCTAACCGTCACCTCATCCTGCAAAAAAGTAGCCCCTACCTGACAATCGCCTAAAAAATGAAAAAAAACTACAGCTCTCAGTCTATGGAGACACTAAAAAATCATTTTTTTTTGTTTCAAACAGGATGTTATTGTGTAAAACGCAAATAAATTTAAAAAAAGTACACGTCGGGTATCGCCACGTCCGTATCAACCTGATTGGAGTCTTGGATTGGAGGCTGTAGGGAGCTTCCTATCAATAATCACTTAACTGAATAAACCAAAATTTGTTGCCGTGTCCTAGATAAATATACATTAACTGCCTGATTGGAACACACTAAAAGAACTCTTTATTAGATATACATTAAGATGTAGATCCTATATCCAAGTCAGTGTGTACGCAATCATATATATGACACACCTGCTGGTGTAGGATCTATTGAAACAGGATCTATTGCTTGGAGGAACTGGTGCTATTTTACTTGCATCAATACCAGAACCTCCTAAGCCCGCCCTGTTTTAATTTTCCAAGTGGACCAAACAATAGCACCTAACGGGTTTGGACATTAATAATGGCTGTAATCGCTGAACTATTTGTATCTTTATGCAGCAACAGCTCACACCATGCCCAGCCCGGTAGAAAGGACCAACATCTGTTTAGATGCTCTCTTATGCCTCCCTAAACTTGCTACTGCCCGTCCCTAGCTACCAAGTACATTCTGGCTCGACACGTTTCTCTCTGACCACCTATTGTGTCAATCATCAGGAGCCCGTTCATACTTTCTCAACACATAATGGCCGCACACCACTGATGACAGGAGTGCAGCCTGGTAGCGTGCGGCGCTGTGATGGCCGTGAACGCGGACCATCGCGCCGTTTCTTACATAGATTAAGCCACACCCCTCCTCAGACCCAGCCTCTGCAGCCAACCAATCTCCGGCCAGCAGAGGAGGAGTTACCTTCTCCGCTGCCGCTGCCTTGTGTCTGCTACTTGGTTGAGGTAGGTATCGAGTATCAATATGTAAATACAAAAAGCAGTTTGTGTCCCATCTGGAAACCAATGACGCGGGGACAATGTAACAAGATATAGATCGGAGTGACCCTTAGATGTTATGATACTCATACTTTGTGATGGACTCTCACATCAGGAACAATGTGTTGTTATACTTCACTTTGGCAACACTACATTTTTTTTTTGGTCTCCTCCAGGCTGCTGGCTGGGACTTGTAGTGCAGCTACCGCCATCTTGGCTACACACTGTACACAGTGACTGGTGGCAGAAGGGACAGCACGTGGTCCACACAGACACAAAATAAATTGCCAACGTACTCATTTTTTGCTGCTACTGTACCTTGGCTTGCTGAGATCTGTAGTGCAGTCTAGGGAATACGTTTTTCTGTCATTTCAATACACTACAGTCCAGTGAACAATTATGTAGTGTGCTGTACAGTAGCGTCATTCTAGGGAATATGTTTTTCTGTCATTTCTATACACTACAGTCCAGTGAACAATTATGTAGTGCGCTGTACAGTAGCGTTAGTCTAGGGAATACGTTTTTTTTATATAGCCAGAGTGTAGAAAATATAATTTTTTCATCTCAGTTATATATTATACAGTGCAGTGAAAAATTCTGTTGTGTGCTGCACACTAGCCGGAGTGTAGAAAATATAATTTTTTT
>ONZH01005453.1:0-42351 GCA_900303285.1 Rhinella marina | reverse complement strand
ACTAGCCGGAGTGTAGAAAATATACGTTTTTTTCTCTCAGTTATAAATTATACAGTGCAGTGAAAATTGTGTTCTGTGCTGCACACTAGCCGAAGTGAAGAAAATATACGTTTTTTCTCTCAGTTATAAATCATACAGTGCAGTGAACATACAAAATGTTGAACCCAAGGGCTAAGGGTCGAGGATGAGGGCATGGGCGTGGATGTTCAAGTGGTGTAGGGGGCAGAGGCCGTGGTCCTGGGTAGGGTGACACAGTACATGTTGATGAGGGAGCAGTGGAACGCAGCAGATTTTCGCTCCCTAGCTTCATCTCGCAACTTACTGGTTCACGTGGTATACCACTATTGAAACCAGAACAGTGAGAACAGGTGATGACATGGATAGCGGACAATGCGTCCAGTAATTTATCCACCACCCAGTCTTCCACGCAGAAACCAACTTTCACAGTCTGTGGGTTTTGAGAGTGTGGAATTAGTGCAAGTAGTGCGTGAAGAGGTCTCGGATGATGATGATGATGATGATGATGATGAGACACGGTTGTCAGACAGTGACGTTGTTGTCGGTGTAGTAAGTCCGAGGGGGGAGCAGAGTGAGGAATCGGAGGAAGAGCTGGTGGATGATGAGGTAACTGACCCGAGCTGGGTTAGTAATCCAACTCAAGACAGTGCTTCTGAGGGGGAGGCAAGTGCAGCACTAAAACAGGTTGGAAGAGGCCGTGGGGTGGCCAGAGGGAGAAGCAGGGCCAGAGCAAGTAGATCAGCAACTGTTTCACGGAGTCAAGCTCCCGTGCCGAGGCCTAGATGTTCGCAAGTCTGGAGGTTTTTTAAAGAAAGTGAGAATGACCGACGGACTGTGGTGTGCAACCTGTGCCACACCAGGATCAGCAGGGGAGCCACCACTACCGGCCTAACCACTACCAGCAGGCGCAGGCATATGAGTACTAAACACCCGACTCAGTGGAACCAAGGCCGTTCACCTCCTGTGGGTCACACCACTGCCCCTTCCCCTGTGTCACATGCTGGCTCGGCGAGTCAACCCCCCGCCCAGGACCCCAACACGAGCGCCTCCCGCCCTACAACCACCCCTTCACCTCCACGATCCTCCACCAATGTTTCCCAGCGCAGCGTTCAGCTGTCTTTGCAGTAAACATTTGAGCGCAAGCGCAAATACAATTCCAGCCACCCACATGCACAAGCCCTAAACGACCATATCTCCAAATTGTTGAGCCTGGAGATGCTGCCCTATAGACTGGTAGAGACTGAGGCTTTCCGCAACCTGATGGCTGTGGCTGTCCCTCGGTACTTGGTCCCCAGCTGCCACTATTTTTCCTGATGTGCCGTCCCAGCCCTACACCAGCACGTGTCAGAGAATATCATCCGCGCCCTGACCAACGCGGTTACTGAGAAGGTCCACCTAACCACGGACACGTGGACAAGTGCTGGCGGGCAGGGAAACTATATCTCACTGATGGCACATTGGGTTAACTTGGTGGAGGCTGGGACCGAGTCTGACCCTGGGGCCGCTCATGTGCTGCCTACACCGAGGATTGCGGGGCCTGCCTCGGTCACAGTTTCTCAGGCTTATTATGCCTCTTCCTCCAACCCCTCCTCCTCCTCTCAATTACCATCCGTGAGCACAGTGCCTTCAGTCGGTAGCTCCAGGCGCAGGTGCACTGCCGTGGGTAAGCGCCAACAGGCAGTGCTCAAACTGCTGAGCTTAGGTGACAAGAGGCACACCGCCCAAGAGCTGTTACAGGGCATCACGGCGCAGACCGATCTTTGGCTGGCGCCGCTGAACCTCAAACCAGGCATGGTTGTGTGTGACAACGGGCGTAACCTGGTGGCAGATCTGCAACTCTGCAGACTCACACATGTGCCATGCCTGGCCCACGTGTTCAAAGTTGTGGTTCAGCGATTCCTCAAGACCCCAATTTGTCTGATTTGCTTACCAAGGTGCGATGCATCTGTGCGCATTTCCGTAAGTCAACCACAGATGCTGCCACCCTCAGGGCAGTGCAACGGTGCTTACAACTGCTAGCTCACCGACTGTTGTGCGATGTGCCCACACGATGGAATTCCACATTAAACATGTTAGTCAGGGTTTACCAGCACCGCAGAGCCATTGCAGACTGCCAGATGACAACTTCCACGAGAACTGGTAGTCAGGTTAGTCAGCTTCCTCAAGTCTACAATGAGGAGTGGACGTGGATGTCTGATATCTGTCAGGTGTTAAGCCACTTTGATAAGTCAACACAGATGGTCAGCGGCGATGCCGCCATTATCAGAGTCACCGTCCCGCTGCTTTGTCTGCTGAAAAAGTCACTGCTCAGCATGAAGTCAGAGGCTTTGCGCTTGTCACAGGAGATGGGGGAAGAAGATACGTTGCTTGATAGACAGAGCACCCTCAGGTCTGTTTCTTAGCGCGTATTGGAGGAGGAGGAGGAAGAGGAGGAGACTGTTGGCGAGACTGAAGAGGGTACCTATGCTCATTCCTTCTTATCTGTTGAGCGTGTATGGGCTGAAGAGGAGGAGTTGGAGGAGGAGGAAATGGAGAGTCAGTCTACTGAGGAAAAGGAATTCTTGCGTGTTGGGACTCTTGCGCACATGGCTGACTTCATGCTAGGCTGCCTTTCCCGTGACCTTTGCGTTAAAAACATTTTTGCCAACACCGATTACTGGGTGTTCAACCTCCTGGACCCCCGGTAGAAGCAGAACTTTTCCACTCTCATTCCTGTAGAGGAAAGGAGTTCGAGAGTGATTCAATATCAACAGGCCCTGGTGCACAAGCAGAAACTATCCTTCCCATCTAACACCGCTAGCGGCAGAGGACGTGGTTCTGTGGGCCAACTAGCGGGGGAGAGGAGGCGAGAAGGCAGCTTGTCCAGCACCGGCAGGGGAACACTCTCCAAGGCCTTTGCCAGTTTTATGTCACCCCAGCAAGACTATGTCACCCGTCCCCAGTCTAGGCAGAGTAGGGGGGAGCTGTTCAGAAAGATAGTGAGGGAGTACCTAGCTGATGATACCAACGTCCTGCGTGATCACTCTGCTCCATACAACTACTGGGTTGCAAAGCTGGACACGTGGCCCGAACTGGCGCTGTACACCTTGGAGGTGCTGGCCTGCCCTGCTGCTAGCGTGTTGTCAGAGTGGGTTTTCAGTGCAGCTGGTGGCATCATCACTGATAAGTGTACACGCCTGTCAACTGACAGTGCTGACAGGCTTACGCTTATTAAAATGAATAAAGCCTGGATTTCACCGGAATTCAAATCTCCACCGGGGGAAAGCAGCTCAACATGAAGATTTCTCATGTATCCTCTCCTTCTCTTCTTATACAAACGCTGAGCCAACAGGCAATTTTTCAGAGGGCCAACTGGCTCTCTTTTCAAACAAATGTTTAGGGAGGGCGACCTACAGGCAGTCTCTCCAATCATTTTTTTTAGGAGGGTCAACTACAGACACTCAAAAATTTTTTTTTAGGAGACTCAACTTCAAACAGCCATTTCACTGCAATCTCAGTCTGCCAAAGGCATTGGTGGTGTCACCGCCATGCTATGTCAGGCTACATTTTTGGGTGGTTCACCTGCTACCTCAGTCTAACTTGGTCACTCTGGGTTCACCGCCATGCTGTGTCAGGGTAAATTTTTGGGTGGTTCACCTGCTACCTCAGTCTCACTTGGTCACTCTTGTCACCGCCATGCTGTTTCAGGGTAAAATTTTATGTGGTTCACCTGCTAACTCAGTCTCACTTGGTCACTCTGTTGTCACCGCCATGCTGTGTCAGGGTAAAATTGTATGTGCTTCACCTGCTACCTCAGTCTCACTTGGTCACTCTGTTGTCACCGCCATGCTCTGTCAGTGGAGATGAGCGAATCATTGAAAAAATGATTCGCCGAACATTCGCCGAACTTTTCCTAAAATTTGTGTATTTGCCGAATAGATTTGTTGTATTTGCATACAAAATATACGTTATTATGTGCTATTAGCGAACATTTGCTCACTAATAATGATCGTTCATTTACAAAATGTACGCAACTTCTTAGAAGACGTACGCATGAGCGTACAAATAGCTTACGAATCTCAGCGTACTATTGTCTAAGCGTTTATGTAATACGCAGGCACGTACAAGGAGAGGCCGCGGCGTGCACTCCTCAGAGGCAGAGTGAATATTCAAGACACATATATGGTAAATAGTGCAAATACATTATTATAAGTATAATATAAACATTTTAAATATCACCTACCTAGTATGCTCACGGACATGTTTAAGTCTCTTTTCTTCTGACGCTTGTCATAGAACTGAAGCCTGGATTTCACCGGAATTCAAATCTCCACCGGGGGAAAGCAGCTCAACATGAAGATTTCTCATGTATCCTCTCCTCCTTCTCTTCTTATACAAACGCTGAGCCAACAGGCAAGTTTTCAGAGGGCCAACTGGCTCTCTTTTCAAACAAATGTTTAGGGAGGGCGACCTACAGGCAGTCTCTCCAATCATTTTTTTAGGAGGGTCAACTACAGACACTCAAAAATTTTTTTTTAGGAGACTCAACTTCAAACAGCCATTTCACTGCAATCTCAGTCTGCCAAAGGCATTGGTGGTGTCACCGCCATGCTATGTCAGGCTACATTTTTGGGTGGTTCACCTGCTACCTCAGTCTAACTTGGTCACTCTGGGTTCACCGCCATGCTGTGTCAGGGTAAATTTTTGGGTGGTTCACCTGCTACCTCAGTCTAACTTGGTCACTCTGGGTTCACCGCCATGCTGTGTCAGGGTAAATTTTTGGGTGGTTCACCTGCTACCTCAGTCTCACTTGGTCACTCTTGTCACCGCCATGCTGTTTCAGGGTAAAATTTTATGTGCTTCACCTGCTACTTCAGTCTCACTTGGTCACTCTGTTGTCACCGCCATGCTGTGTCAGGGTAAAATTTTATGTGCTTCACCTGCTCACTCAGTCTCACTTGGTCACTCTGTTGTCACCGCCATGCTGTGTCAGGGTAAAATTTTATGTGCTTCACCTGCTACCTCAGTCTCACTTGGTCACTCTGTTGTCACCGCCATGCTCTGTCAGTGGAGATGAGCGAATCATTGGAAAAATGATTCGCCGAACATTCGCCGAACTTTTCCTAAAATTTGTGTATTTGACGAATAGATTTGTTGTATTTGCGTACAAAATATACGTTATTATGTGCTATTAGCGAACATTCGCTCACTAATAATGATTGTTCATTTACAAAATGTACGCAACTTCTTAGAAGACGTACGCATGAGCGTACAAATAGCTTACGAATCTCAGCGTACTATTGTCTAAGCGTTTACGTAATACGCAGGCACGTACAAGGAGAGGCCGCGGCGTGCACTCCTCAGAGGCAGAGTGAATATTCAAGACACATATATGGTAAATAGTGCAAATACATTATTATAAGTATAATATAAACATTTTAAATATCACCTACCTAGTATGCTCACGGACATGTTTAAGTCTCTTTTCTTCTGACGCTTGTCATAGAACTGGAGCAGAGTCCGAAACTCAGTCGCAATTTGTAATCCACATAGGCAAAATTGTAATCCAAATGGGTAAAAAAATAGCAGCAAAGGTTCCCTTTAAAAAACCCTCTTTCGAGGGGCTCCCCAAATAACCTGAAAAGGGGGAAAAAAGGGATGAGGCGCACGTATGCGCAACTTGGATAAAAAACTTTTTTTTGATGGGGGGAGTCCTAACAATCCATGGCCATCTGGGTGAGGACAAACGCAGGGCAACAAAACTAAAAACAAGGGCCAACTAGTCCCCACCCTTCAGGATAAGTCCATGTTGTGGCTCCCATAAAAACTGCTGGAATTACTTAAAGGCCAGCAGGTCCTCCTCACTGCTGCTGGAGCTAAAAGACATGAGAGGGCGCTCCTGCCTCATCATGAAAGCGGCCCTGGCTGCGGCAGCAGACCCCCGTCCACCCCTCAAGGATGGTCTTCTTGGTGACTGGGCTGTCACACTGGCAAAGGCAGTGGTAACTTTGGCCCTGCCCATCACTCTGTAGTGGCCAGATCTTCCTGCCGGCATACCAGGTGACAGAATCTCCGGCTGTAACGGTAATGGTAACGGTCTTCCACGAGCGGCGGACTGTGCGGCCTGCAACTGCCATGGGCATGGCAGTTGGTAGTGGTACTGTACCACAGTTGGATGGTACATGAAAGTGTTCGTGGTCCTCTGTCCCACATGAAGGATCGGTGGTATCGGTGGCGGTGGCGGCAAATCAGGAATCAGGGGTTCCGGCTGATCCTGACCTTGGGATTTCTCTTCAAATCTCAAGGTCTCAAGGTCACAAGCCTCTTCTGCGGCCTGGGCCTCCTCACTCCAGTCTTCTGGGGGCGCTGCAGGAGTAGTTGGTCGCTTTAAGATTTTATGTGCTTCACCTGCTAACTCAGTCTCACTTGGTCACTCTGTTGTCACCGCCATGCTGTGTTAGGGTAAAATTTTATGTGCTTCACCTGCTACTTCAGTCTCACTTGGTCACTCTGTTGTCACCGCCATGTTGTGTCAGGGTAAAATTTTATGTGCTTCACCTGCTACCTCAGTCTCACTTGGTCACTCTGTTGTCACCGCCATGCTGTGTCAGGGTAAATGTTTGGGTGGCTCACCTGCTACCTCATCTAACTTGGTCACTTGGTGGTGTCACCGCCATACTGTGTCAGGCTACATGTTTGGGTGGCTCACCTACTGCCTCATCTAACTTGGTCACTTGGTGGTGTCACCGCCATGCTGTGTCAGGCTAAATTTTTGTGTGGCTCACCTGCCACCTCATCTAACTTGGCCACTTGGTGGTGTCACCGCCATGCTTTGTCAGGCTACATGTTTGGGTGGCTCACCTTCTACTTCAGTCTAACTTGGTCACTTGTTGGTGTCACTGCCATGCTGTGTCAGGCTAAATGTTTGCGTGGCTCACCTGCTACCTCATCTAACGTTGTCACCGCCATGCTGTGTCAGGCTAAATTTTTGGGTGGTTCAGCTGCTATCTTAGTCTAACCAAGCCACTCTGGGGTTCACCGCCATGCTGTAAACTGCAATCTCAGTCAAACTATGTAATTTAGGGGTTCACCACCAAGGTGTGCCAGACTACAATTTTGAGGGGCACTAAAAGGCTCTGCACCCACCCACATGTGGAGACTAATGGGTGGGTGCAGTGTGCGTCTTAGCCCATCTGGAATTAGGAAAGCTGGGCACTGTGCTTGGAGTTCTTTGTGTCTGCTGTGGACAGTGTGGGTGTGTGAAGGCAGAGGCATTACTTAGGCAGAGGCTTACTTAGGCATCTGTTGCCTTCTACGGTAGCCTGTGAGATCCAGCCCCCTAGATCTCACAGGCAGCAGGCTGTAAGTGTATTACAATTGTAACACACTTACAGCCAATGCATTACAATACAGAAGTATTGTAATGCATTGTGCAGGGGATCAGACCCCCAAAAGTTAAAGTTCCAGACTGAGACAAAAAATAAAGTAAAAAAAAAAAAAGAAGTAAAAAAAATAAAGTTTAACAAAAAAATAATAAAAGTTTCAAGAAAAAAAAAGTCATTTTCCCCAAATAAAGTAAAAAAAAATAGTAAAAAATAAAGAAAAAAGAAAAGTAGACATATTAGGTATCGCCGCGTCCGTATCGACCGGCTCTATAAAAATATCACTTGACCCACCCCGCTAGGTAAATGCTGTAAAAAATAAAAAATAAAAACAGTGCAAAAAAAAGCCCTTTTCTGATCACCTTGCCTCACAAAAAGTGTAATACCAAGCGATCAAAAAGACATATTAATCTCAAAATGGTACCAATCAAACCGTCATCTCGTCCTGCAAAAAATGAGACCCTACCTAAGACAATCGCCCGAAAAATAAAAAAAAGTATGGCTCTCAGAAAATGGAAACACAAAAAAAGATTTTATTCTGTTCAAAAATGCATCTAATGTGTAAAACTTAACAAAAAATAAAAATGTTAAACATATTGGGTATTGCCGTGTCCGTAACAACCTGCTCTATAAAAATATCACATGAGATGGACTCCTTGGTGAATGCTGTAAAAAAAAAAGTTAAAAAAATATGCCAAAACAGCCATTTTTTCCTCTCTTTCCTCACAAAAAGTGTAATAGCTGGCGATCAAAAAGGCATATTTACCCCAAAATGGTACCAATCAAACCGTCATCTTGTCCCGCAAAAAATTAGACCCTACTTAAGACAAATCAAAAAAATATGGCTCTCTGAAAATGGCAACACAAAAAAAAAAGATTTTATTCTGTTCAAAAATTCATCTAATGTGTAAAACTTAACAAAAATAAAAATGGTAGACATATTGGGTATTGCTGCGTCCGTAACAACCTGCTCTATAAAAATATTACATGATTTGCCCCTTCGGGTGAATGATGTAAAAAATTTTTTTACAAAACTATGCCAAAACAGCTATTTTTTTCACCTTGACGCACAAAAAGTGTTATACCAAGCGATCAAAAAGGCGTATTTACGCCAAAATAGTACCATTGAAACCGTCATCTCATCCCGCAAAAAATGAGACCCCACATAAGACAATAACTCAAAAAATTAAAAAACAATGGCTCCCGTAAACTAATCCATCAAAATCTGTTCTGCAAAATTCATATGGTGCTCCTTCTGTTCTGAGTCCTGCCATGTGCCCCCACAGCAGTTTACCACAACATATGGGGTGTTTCCGTATTCAGGAGAAAATGGGGAACAAATTATGGGGTTCTTTTCTCCTGTTACCCCTTGTGAAAATGAAAAATTTGGGGCTAATGCAACATTTTATTGGAAGAAATGAAACTTCATTTTCACAGCCAAGTGTTTCCAAATACCATAATACGCTTAGGGGGTCAAAGTGGCCAGTACCCCCCTTAATATATTCTTTGAAGGGTGTAGTTTCCAAAATGGGGTCACTTTTTGAGGGTTTCCACTGTAGGGGTACGTCAGGGTCTCTCAATTACAAAATGGTGCCTAAAAACCATTCTAGCAAAATCTGCCTCCAAAATCTGTATAGCGCTCCTTTCCTTCTGACTGCTACCACAAACCCATAAAGATGTTTACCACCACATATGGGGTATTTCTGTAAACTGCAGAATCAGAGTAATGTATATTGAGGTTTAGTTTCCAGTTAACCCTTGCTGTGTTGCAAGAAAAAAATTAACGTGAATAATCTACCAAAACAAATTGAAATTTAGAAATTTCACCTCCATTTTCCTTTAATTCTTGTGGAACACCTCAAGGGTTAATAAAGTTTATAACATCAGTTTTTTATAATTTGAGGGGTGTAGTTTCTAAAATGGGGTCATTTATTAGTGGTTTCCATTAGGTACGCCTCACACAATCACTTTATAACTGAATTGGTGCTCATAAAAATGGTCTGGTAAATTTTGTTCAAAATTTGAAAAATTGCTTCTAAACTTCTAAGCCCTCTAACTTCCTAAAAAAATAAAATGACATTTACAAAATGATGTAAACATAAAGTAGACATATGGGGAATGTTAAGTAATAAATATTTTATGAGGTATAACTCTCTGTTTTAAAAGCAGAGAAATTGAAATTTAGAAAATTGAAAATTTTTCACATTTTTTGTTAAATTTGGGATTTTTTCATAAATAAAGGTGAAATATATTGACTCAAATTTATGACTCTCATGAAGTACAATATGTCACGAGAAAACAATCTTAGAATGGCTTGGATAAGTAAAAGCGTTCTAAAGTTATTACCACATAAAGTGACATGTCAGATTTGCAAAAATTGGCCTGGGATTTAAGGTGAAAAGTGGCTCGGTACTGAAAGGGTTAAGAGGACCTAGTGACTCCCCTAGGACCGCCCCAAACCCCATTTTGTTTTTTTTTGGGTGTTTGTGTATATATATATATATATATATATATATATATATATATATATATATATTGGATATTTGTTGAATTGGTTGTATGCAGTCTTACCTAATGAAGGGGAATGTTTCCCCGAAACGCGTTGTACCTCTGCAATAAAGTATTCCAAAATATTTCAGACTATTGAATCGTGGTTGGTTCCTCGCGCCGTGGGAGAAAAACTACCTTACAGAAATACTTCAATCTTTTTGGGGACTTCAGGCATCTCCGATAAGAAGAATCTCTGTCTTTGGCAGCAGACCAACCCCTCACTGGGATTCCAGTTCACATTGTGATGAGCATTTTCTAGTGTTGTGCCTACGGTTAGCACAACCATTCAAGGTGAGCCCCCTTCTATGATTAATATATCCAGACTATATGGTATTACCCAATTGTGCGCCTTCTTGTCTCTAGCAGCACTAATATCGCCTGTTGACCATATCTCTCCATATAAAGGCTGAGAATGCTTTCTGTAAGCTAGAAACATCTTTATGTGTGAGAAGTAGAGGGATCGTCTGAAGCGGATATAACAGTCTGCAAAAGATATCATTTTGACCAAATAGCACCTCCCCAAAAGAGATAATGGTAAATTATCCAATCTTTTTAGTTCCCTCTCTATCTTCCTGATCAATAAGGGGAAATTGAGGTGTTAGTGTCTGAACAACAATGTCATGCCTCAGCATTCAAGACAAATGACATATTGACATTATAATTCTGTTCTTCAGTGTTAACAATAGGCATAAAATTAAACTTCCATTTGTTTTATTATGATAGGTCTCAAAATTATAAGAATGAAAACCTCCTGGGAATAGTTCTTTATCTACCGTGTTTCCCCGAAAGTAAGGCCCTGTCTTACATTAAATTTACCCCCAAAAGTCCCACCCTGCCTTACTTTCGGGGAGGCCTTACATTAGACAAAAAAAAATGACACTTTTTTTAACAATAAAATTGACATTTAATAACAGGCTGAACAGTACTACAGGCTGAACAGAACTACTGTGCCCCCATCAGACCTCAGATCAGCGTATTGTGCCCCCATCAGACCTCAGATCAGCCCACTGTGCCCCCATCAGACCTCAGATCAGCGTACTGTGCCCCCATCAGACCTCAGATCAGCGTACTGTGCCCCCATCAGACCTCACATCAGCCTACTGTGCCCCCATCAGACCTCAGATCAGCGTATTGTGCCCCCATCAGACCTCAGATCAGCGTATTGTGCCCCCATCAGACCTCAGATCAGCGTATTGTGCCCCATTAAACCTCAGATCATGGTATTGTGCCCCCATCAGACCTCAGATCAGCGTATTGTGCCCCCATCAGACCTCAGATCAGCCTACCCAGCCACATAAGATAAAAATAAAAAACCTCTCTTACCTGTTCTGCGCTGCGGCTGCCCTCCGGTCCACGCTCCGCTCTCTTCCCTGGCCCGCGCACACTATGACCTGACGCTGCGTGCAGCGTCAGGTCATAGTGCGCGCCGCCAGGGAAGAGAGCAGAGCGCGGACCGGAGGGCAGCCGCAGCGCAGAACAGGTAAGTAAGATTTTTTTATTTTTATGGGCCCCCTTGAGTCACTGGGCCCGGAGCCGTCGCCCCCCCTGCCCCCCCGGTAGCTACGCCACTGAGCCGGCCACAAGAAGCCCGCAGGCAGGCGAGTATGAACACATTCCCCAGCCACCCCCCACCATAGACGGCCTTACATTCCTCACAGACCCCCCCCCGATAGCGGCCTTACAATCGGGGGGTGCCTTACATTGGAGAACCCTGGGCACCCCCCTACCCTGCCTTACTTTCGGGGGGGTCTTATATTCGGGGAAACACGGTATGTACTTGCTTTTAAATTAGATTGTTTAGCTTGTTTGATTTTACTGTGCACTAGAAACTTAACTGTCCTTAACAAACGGCTCCTTGAGCTGCTTCTGAATAATGATTCTAATAGGTAACTGACTTGCACAGGACCTAAAAGTTCCTGCTGGAACAATAAGCTACATCTGATGGTTTAATGGTGCAGAATATGGATCTTCATGAGCAATTTACTGTGCTAACACAACCCAACCGTGACCTAAATACTGAGTGAAAAAACTTGGATATTGTAATTAGTATAATCACTATATAATCAGTATAATCAGCAATTGTACCCGAAGACTTTTAACTGCAGAGAGCCATAGATGGTAAAGATATGCTGCTTAAGCAGGTGATATGATGTGTTGTAAACTGCCATAGAAACAACAACAAAACTTGGATTACAGTTGTATAACCTGCATAATAGTGTAAAACAATTGTCAGAACTGTGACATTGATGATACACATACAGTATCTTATCTGGGCAGAGGGTCCAGTGGTTGTCTTTCCATATTGATTACTAGAGATGAGCGAATTTCTAAAAAATTCGATTCGGCCAATTCGCCAAATTTTCCCCAAAAATTTGCTTTGATCCGAATTACTGAAAATAACTGAAGTGGGAACGCAGCCTGACAAGGTAATGCCAGTGCCAGGTACAAAGAACCGAGCAGAGGGCCAAGCTCCTACTATAGCGTGAGAGAGTGCACTCCTTTTACACCGTCATCAGATGATTCCACAGATTATGACAAAACCTGTTCTGTTAAACACTGATACATGTGGAGGGTCTGCTCCAGGTCTAGCTGCTGCTGCTGCTGAGCAGCTTTCCTCACTAGGCGGGTGAAGCAAGCTGCTCATCAGTGACTCCAGACTCAAGCTGCTGCTGATGGAGCCGGTACTGCTCCTATCCCCCACCTCCCCACAGCAGCCGTGGCAGTGGTACATGAGACACCCCCCGGTCAGACCTGCGAGAGGATGGATGATGACGCAGATAGGCAGCAGCCAACTGACTACATAGGATGTCTCTATAGTAGTTCAGTTTGTTCTCCCTCTCAGCAGGTGAAAAAAAGGCCCCCATTTTAAACCGGTAGTGAGGGTCAAAGAGGGTGGAGAGCCAGAAGTCATACCTCTGCCAGATGGTTACTATTCAGCTGTCACTACCCAGGCAAATCAGCATGCAGCGGGCCTGGGTGGAAACATCACATATCAGCCTATGTTGGGGGACGCCGTTCTGCCGCTGCAGCTCAAGGAGGAATGGCTGAAGTGCATGCAAAGTTTCCTGGCCATTTTTAGAATGGCTTGCAGATGGGTGAAAGACTTGAGGAACCGTTTGACAACCAGATTAAACAAGTGTGCCATGCAGGGCGCATGGCTCAGCCCTCCTTGGCGCAGCGCGGACACCATGTTCTTTCCGTTGTCTGTCACCATGGTTCCGATTTTAAGTTGTCGTGGAGAAAGCCAGGAATCGATTTCTTCATTCATGACGCGGAGCAGTTCCTCCCCTGTGTGACTTCGTTCGCCAAGGAAAACTAGGTGTAGAACGGTGTGACACCACCATGTGGAATGCTGGAGGAGCACTATGACTTGTCCCTGCAGTGGAGGCTGAGGTGGTGGAGGAGGCGGACATTGGCGCAGGATTAGCAGTTCGACAATGATGAGGAGAAGGCGGCGTCACCTGTTCAAGTTGCTTGTGTGGCTAGGCAGGAAGCACATTCACCCAGTGGGCCGTAAAGGACATGTACTGTCCCTGACCGTACTTACAGCTCCATATGTCGGTGCTGCCGTGCACTTTGGCAGACACAGACAGGCTCAAGGACTGGCCCACCTTCTCTTCTACATATTTGTGCAGGGCTGGAACTGCCTTTTTTGCAAAGAAATGACGGCTTGGGACTCTCTACCTAGGCTCAGCACAAGCCATCAATTCTCTGAACGGTGCAGAGTCCACCACTAAAAAAGGGAGGGACTGCGATACCAGCAACTTGGACAGGAGCACGGTCAGCTTCTGTGCCATAGGGTGGCTGGACACGTACTGCTGTCTTTTGGCAATCACCTCGGTAAACTACTGGCGAGGAGTAAGAGGACGAGGAGCAGGAGCATCTGGACCAGTAGATAATGGGAAAGACAGACAGCTCCCTTCGGCAGAGGTGGTGGAGCCTTGACTGCCTGAAATGGGATGCGTCCCACCGGGCGATACAGCCGTTGCTGCGGCAGGCTGGACCACCACATCTGAGCCACGGTTCTCCCAGGCCACTTTATGGTGACGCTGCATATGTTGACGCAGGGCCGTGGTGCCAACATTAGCACCCTGGCCACACTTCACTTTCTGTCCATAGATTCTACATATAGCCATGTTCACCTCCTCCGGCGGCTTGATGAAAAACTGCCACACCGCTGAGTAGGTGATTTTACCACCAACACTCCATACTGACTGCTACCGCCGCTGCCTCGGTGAGCCTGTGTCGCTACTTTCCGGGTCGGAAGGCACTTACGAAGAGGGTGGCCTACCCCATGCCCGTTTGGCTCCCAACCTCGCACTGCTGCCACCCTGCTGACTCCCAGCCACATTACAGACTTGCTGGCTGCACCACTGCCTGACGCCCCATTCACCCTCTTCTCCCAATGAGGACGATGAAGCCCTTGCTTCACCCGGCTTCCAAGTGCGATCAGCTACATCATCATCGACTACTGTTTGCACGTCACTGATGTCCTCCTCAACAGTCTCGGTGTACAAAGCCTGACCGCTCGCAACATAACCTCCCACTACACTCTCCTCATCAGTCCTTGCCTGCCTACTGGAAGACGCAGCGGATGTCTGCCTCATCTCTTGGCTGGCCAGTAGCTGCTGACTGTCCTCAAGTAGTTTGTCCTCGCTGTATAGTGGCGCAGAGCCCACAGCATATCATACTTCTCTGCCTGACGGAACCAAAAAGGACAGAGGCAGGTTGAGGACAGGTGAGGGCAGTGGAGGTGCTCCCGGACCATGCCAACTAAGGGTTGTGTCTGACGAACCCACCGACTCTTGGCTGGGGGTGTCAGATGTCATCTGGGAGGAAGTTGCTGACCGAATCAACCGTTCAAGAACCGCTGGGTTGGTGGTCAACACACGACCGCTGGATGACACTGGTAGCTCTGGCCTCACCAAGTGACCCCTACTGCCATGTCCTCTTCCTCTGCTGCAACCTGTGCCTGTTCCAGAAACATTTGTGCCACTGCTCCTTCCCTGTGAAGCGCCTATCACCTCTCTGACATACTGTTTGATAAAAAATTTTAAATAAAAGGAAATTAATAAACACTATATGGCGTAACAATGGATTACTGCACCACACTACACACTATATGGCGCTTTTCGGGTTTGCTAACACACTGCAAAAACATTTGTAGAAACAACAAGCACCACAGAACTGCTGAAGTATTTCTTTTAGAAATAACGACACCCACAGAGTGGGTTAACAATGGCTTGCTGCACCGCACTACACACTATATAGCGTAACAATGGGTTACTGCACTACACTACACACTATATGGCGCTTTTCGGGTTTGCTAACACACTCCAAAAACGTTTGTAGGAACAACAAGCACCACAGAACTGCTGAAGTATTTCTTTTAGAAATAACGACAGCCACAGAGTGGGGTAACAATGGGTTACTGCACCGCACTACACACTATATGGCGCTTTTCGTGTTTGCTAACACACTCCAACAATGTAGAAAGAACAGGCACCGGAGAACGGCTTAAATTTTTTTTCCCCAAACGCAACCCAAAAAATGTAATTAAGTGCACCCCAAGAAATCAAATTTATTTTGTGTTTTTTTTTATGTTCCCCATAAAAGGCTTTAATCTGTTACTGCACCACAACAAGGAAAACAAGAGGTGCCTTTTTTAATTACGCACCCCTAAACAGGTGTATGTAACAGCAATCCCCAGTCACTGCAGCTCAGTGTAACAGAATCGCTATTATCCTGCCTGACAATCCCCTTTTGATGCTGTGGAAAATCCTCCCTATCTTTTCCCTGCACTTCTGATGGTCTTGCCCTGAACTTCTCCAACTTCTTTTTTTTGACAAATAACCGTTTTCTATCACTTTCCCTAGTGCTCCTCACGTCTGTCCCTGCACTAAGCACACTGGCATATGGCTGAATCCAAGATGGCTGAGGCTATTTATAGGGCTGTGCCTGTGACATCACAGGACTAGTTAATACAAAGCACTTATTAATGTATTGTGATTGTACATTTTGCCTCATGTGCTGGTTTGATTCATATTTTTATCACATTATACACTGCTTGTATCCAAGGGTTACGATCACCCTGCATTCCAGCAGCAGGAGCTTTACATGATAAATGCTATTTTCTGAAGTGAGACAACACCTCCATATTTGTGTGGTTTTGCATACCAGGAGCTTATTTGCCTCTTCCCAGTCCTCCTCAATGGACATCTTCCTTTCCCCAAAAGAATCAGGGAAAATCATCATACTTATTCCCCCTTCCTTATATCATATGTGTGAAGTAAAGTGTTGCCATGGGGTGCAACAGCTGGGTGAGAGTAGCCACACAGCCAATCACTTGCTAAAGTGCATCAAGTAGCAAACATCCCACTGACTGTCTTCCCACCAACTCCAACTGGGCAAGGTGGTCAGCGACAATAGTAGGAGCATCGTGGCCATGCTGCATTTGGGGGAAATAACACTTTACCTGCATGGAGCACCAGATAAATTTAGTTGTGTAATGCTTTTTTTAAATAGTACAGTGACTTTGAGAGGTACATCCAGATATAGTCCACGCAGTTCAGGCATTCTTAAGTGGCAAGTAGAGATGAGTCAAGTTCAAAAATTAGATTTGGTTGGTTTGCTAAATTTTTTTTTAAAAATTTGCTTTGATTCAAATATCAAATATCACAAAGCGCATTAAATCAGGTCCATTTCGGCTTGCATTTAAACATTAGGGAGAATGTATCTTGGTGGACAACACTGTGCAGTGCAGCATAACATGCATAGCTAGTCCTTTTTGGTATTGAAACAGTTATTGTGCATCTGAATGACAGGAAGGTCACATATATGGCTATGTACATCATCGTGTAGGCCACCAACATTCCTAGCTAACCCCTAGCTAAATAACACTGCATCTTTCAGTATGCCCAATGATCTTTCAGTGTCCTAATGACTCTTTAGTGCAACAAAATAAGGACATGGAGGCAGAGCCAATAAAGTAGTGGAGAAAAAAGGTTCTTTTAATCCATGTTATGGCAGTGCAAACACAAGCTTTTGAGTCCCTTCTGTCAGATGTGTCACTATTAGGCTGATTTCACACTTCACTTATTTGGTCAGTAATTGTCAGTCCAAAGCAGGTATGGGTCAAATCCACAGAATGGGTGCAGATCTATTCATGATACCTAATCCAAGAGTAGGCTTAGCTCCTGAATTTGCCTCACAATAAGTGATAGAAATAACTGACCAAATAACAGAAGTGTGAACTCTACCTTACAGGTCAATATTAGTGTAAGCTCTAATTTATTGGCATGGGCTTAACCATGCAGTGGCCAAATATTCAAGAACTGGCCCCACAGGACATTGGGGAGAGTGTCAGCAGTAAGGCTGTGTTCACATCAGTTTGTTTTTCCGTTCTTCAGCACTTGATCAGTATTTGTTCAGTATTGATAAGGCAAAAACAGGAGTGGGTCCAAAACAAAGATAACATACCATATGCTGAAAATATTTGCATGTGTTCTGTGTATCGAAGCCAACCCTACTTTTGGCTTCCAAATCATGATCAAATTCTGATGGTAAATACTGACTGTGTGACAGAGGCCTTCTGGACACTCAAACGATAGGACCCATTTTGTGTTATTTCTCTGTTCTGATGGATCAGAAGAATGGAAAAATAAATGGTGATGTCAACACGGCTAAACAGGGACACTAGTTGCCCCACAACAGACTGGTAAGGGTGGCAACAGCATGAAGACTCACAATAGTGGCCCCAGAACAGAGTGAGAGTGAAACAGCTGTGGCAGTAACAGCAGATCACAGTAGGAGCAGATGACAGTAGAGGCAGCAGAAGTGTGGCATCAGGTGGGTGACAGCATCAGAATAGTGGAAGCAGGACGTGGGCAGAAATAATGGGCCATTACTGCCAGAATTATCTACTCTGTTGTATCAGGCACCAGTGTCTGGAAATGCTGGTCGATCCAGGCCTGATTCATCTTTATAAAGTTTAGTATCTCAACATTTTGTGTTGAAAGGTGACCCGCCACACTAAACATCCACTCTGATGCCACACTACTGGCCTGACAGGAAAGCTTGCCCAGGGCAAACCCAGGGCTGCCCAGTAGTCCAGAGCATCTGGGATCTGACCTGACAGGGTGCAATCCATGTATGCCACCACTTGCTGATTCAGGTACTTCTCCATGTCCTGCTGCTGAGTGGTTTCTTCAATAGGCGCGTGAAGAAAAGTGCTCATCAGAGATTCAAGACTTAGGCCTCTTTCACACGAGCGTGACGGATTAGGTCCGGATGCGTTCAGGGTGCGTTCAGGCCCTTAAGCCCCTTTCACTTGAGCGAGTTTTCCACGTGG
The DNA here is from genome assembly GCA_900303285.1 of Rhinella marina. NCBI lineage: Eukaryota > Metazoa > Chordata > Amphibia > Anura > Bufonidae > Rhinella > Rhinella marina. The sequence continues at coordinate 24,072 of ONZH01005453.1, read as the reverse complement.
GTGCAATGCGTGACGTGGACGCATAGCACCCGCACTGAATCCTGACCCATTTATTTCAATGGGTCTGTGTACATAAGCGTTTTTTTTCACGCATCAGTTCTGCGTTGCGTGAAAAACGCAGCATGTTCTATATTCTGCGTTTTTGCATGCAGCCCTGGCCCCATAGAAGTGAATGGGGCTTTAGTGAAAAACGCATTGCATCCTGAAGCAAGTCTGGGTGCAATGCATTTTTCACTGATGGTTGCTAAGAGATGTTGTTTGTAAACCTTCAGTTTTTTATCACGTGCGTGAAAAACGCATCAAAACGCATCGCAGCCGCGCTGAAAAAACTGAACAACTGAACGGAATCGCAGACAAAACTGACTGAATTTGCTTGCAAAATGGTGCACATTTCACTGAACGCACCCTGAACGCACCCGGACCTAATATGTCACGCTCGTGTGAAAGAGGCCTTACATTGCTGCTGATGGAACTGGTTCTGCTCCTGCCCCCCAAACCCTCCTGTAGTCATAGCAGTGGAGTGTGAGCTCAGAGGGTCTCCACGGTTAGACCTTCATGAGGATGGACGATGGGGCGTGTAGGCAGCAACCACCTGACTACAAATTATGTCTTAATAGTAGTTCAGTTTTTCATCCCTTTCAGAAGGTGTAAAAAAAGGCCCCCCATTTTGGTACGGAAGCGAGGGTCTAATATTGTGTAGAGTCAGTAGTCATCCCTCTGCGGAATGGTGATAAAGCAACTCAGCCTGTATCTGTAAATAACATTGCATTTTAAAACGCTTAAGAAAGAACTTGTGTTGAGATGCTAGCAGGGCTTGTAATTTTCTTCTGAGATCACCCAGAGTAATTGTGATTGTGCAGCTGATATTGAAGACTTATTAATAGTCTCAAGTTGGCGAATTGAGGAGATTAGCTCTGTAATCTCTTTATTGTGTTTCTTTTTTAATTGCGCGCCATATTGAATGAGGGTGCATCTCATAACCGCTTTGTGTGCGTTCCACAATACTTGTGGATCTATATCAGGGGTAGAATTCAATCTAAAGTATTCATCTAGTGCAGTTTTAAGTTTGGTACCATATTCCGGGTGAAATAGAATAGAGTCGTTTAAGCACCATTGTGATGGCGAAGGGGATGAGAATCTTTCAGATAAAGTGAGCGAGGTCAGACCACGTAATAGTATATATAGTGGAAGAAAGTGATTGTAGGAGTGCTATCGTATCCACTAAGAAAAAAATCTATGCGGGAGTAGGAATGGTGAAAGGATGAGAAAAAGGAATAATCCCTTTCCCCCCCCCATGCTGACAGTGCCATACATCAAATAGACCTTTCTTTAACAAGGTCTGCATGTTCTTTCTCAGAGGAGTTGTTTGGTTTCTTTTGAGCAGGACCTTTATTAGTAGGAGATGCAGATGGTGATCTCAAAGAGCGCCTTTTCCTATTGTCAATATTAGACTCTGTAGGGACTATAGATGTGGCTGCTTCAATACCATCAGATGAGTATCTTCATGGAGATGAGGGGCTAGCCTGTCTAGAAGACGATGGCTCTGACGCAGACATCGTTTGAGTAGATTGCGAGTTAGCCCCAAAGAAATCAGTTAGCCTCCGTGGAGCTACTGACCTACTCCTTCTTTTGGTCATTATCTTTACAAAGTATGAGGAGCGTCCCGCTTAAGAGCTGGTGCGTAAATAAGGATGTCTTAACAGGATGACCTTGCTCCCGCGCACGTGGAAGATATGGCGGCTGTAGTTTGTAGGTGCCTGGACACGCTTGCTCACAATGCTACAATGACCTTAGCCCTCCATAATACAGTAGATTGCAAGAGTAGATGCGTATTCCCGTGAGGAATGGAGGTCAGGCCTACCTACATATGCGTCTTCTAGTTCCCGCCACGTGGCTGGTGATGATGGAGGTAACATAGCTGGAGCATTGTGTGGAGACCGGAGATGGTGAGTATCTGGGTACTTGTAACAGCGATGGTAATGGATCCCTAACACTCTGCATTACCAGAGGTATAACAGGATGGAAACGCTCCCCAGGTGAAGGAGGTCAGGCCTACTGATCTTTGCGCACGATGAGTCCCACCGCGGGGCTGCTGGAAGAGGAGATGGCGGATCGGGACCGCTGTAAGTCGGCAGAACACGCCAGGTAATGTCGCCAAACAGGTCTTAGCTGCATGCCTTGTGTTACCACTGGGTGGATCGATGTTGCTGAGAACGATTTAGTAAGGTTCGCCTACTGTGAGCCGCGGTATGAGCGTCTTCAGTACGGAGTGCTAGGTTCAAGCAGCCATCTTCGTTAGCGGCTAGGCTCTGCCCCCCAACTCAGCCTGTATCTGGCCATTTGCGCAAGGGACTTACTGCCTCCACTTCCACTGCATACTGCCATGGTCTGTTGGGTCATCTGTGTCATGGTTTTCTAGCTCCTCGTGTTCCTCTCCTGTTGCTAGGCAGATAAACCACCTAGTTTTGTATCGAGTTCCTGGGCGTTTATGTCCTCCTCCTCATCCTCCTCCTTCTCTTGTGCCAGTTCAGCCTCCACAGGGCTTAGGTGGCAGTGAGATGTAGGCACCACATCTTCTGTCCTTTTGCTAGTCAGATTTATCAGCATCCCCTCCAGGATGCGAAGGAGTGGAATGACATAATTTATCCCGCGGTCCAGGTGACTGACAAAAAAAGTGGCCTCCTCAAAGGGTCTGAGCAAATAGCAGGTGGCACGCAAGAACTGCCACTGTATAATGTCAATGTTGCACTGATGAATAGTCCAGTCTGTTTGCATCATAAAAAAAATCAGTCATGAGTTTTCTCTGCTCATACAGTCGGCCAAAATGTGGAGGGTAGAGTCTGAACATGTGGAAACATTGAATATGAGGTGACATAGGGTAACACCATTTTGCCTTTGTAGCTCTGGGAGGGTGTCTTTTGCACAGTAAGTGTGGCTGAAGTGCATGCACAGTTTCCTTGACATTTTCAAAAGGTCTTGCAATTGAGTGGAAGACTTCAGGAACTGGGTGACAACCAGATTGAAGACGAGTAAGAGCAGGGTGCATGGGTCAGCACTCCCTGACACAGTGCAGACAGAATGTTCTTCCCATTATTAGTGACCATGGTTCCCATCTCCATGTGGCTAGGAAACAGCCAGGATTCAATTACTTGGTTGATGACACAGAGCAGTTCCTCTCTGGTGTGACTCAGTTCGTCAAGATTTACCAAATGCACAGCAACATGACAACAACGTGGTTTTCATACATTGTATGCCAGAGCACTACTCTGAACTGTGCTTACAGTGGAGGAGGACGAGGTGAAGGAGGAGAACATTGGTGCAGAAATCCCACGATTATAAAGTGGAGGCGGCATTGCCATCATGTGGCCAAGTTACTGGTGTGTCTGGGCTATAGTCACATGTACCCAGTGGACTATAAAGGACATATATTGTCATTAGCAATAGATACAGGTCCACATGTCAGCGCTTCCATGGACTGTAGTAGACACTAGAGATGAGCGAATCATTTAAAAAATTATTCGCCGAACTTTTCCTAAGATTCATATATTCGACGAATAGATTTGTTGTATTTCCGTACAAAATATACATTATTATGTGCTATTAGCGAACATTCGCGCACTAATAACGAACGTTTATTTAAAAAATGTACGCAACATCTTAGAAGACGTACGCATGAGCATACAAATAGCTTACGAATCCTCAGCGTACTATTGTCTACGCAATTACGTAATATGCAGGCAAGTACGACGAGAGGCCGCAGCGTGCACTCAGAGGCAGAGCGAATATTCGAAAATGGCATCCAGACGATCCTCATCATTTAGCTCTGCTGCACAGTTGAAATACATAGTCCGGCTGATGGACCGCCAGGATTACGATTTACGATGGCACACACCGCCAACCGAACCAGCATAAAAAGGAGGTGATCCAGCGGGTGATCCGAGGCTTGCGCCATCGTTTCGACACCTTGCGGACCCCAGGCCAGATCCAGCGTAAATGGTTAGATCTGAAATCGCCCTCAGAGGCAGTATGTATATTTGAGGTAGAACAAGTAGGGTTCTGTCTATCTGGCTATGGGCATAGTACAATCATCCACAATACTATAAAGTGAATATGAGGACACATTGCGGTGCCTGTAGAGAAATACACACAATGGGCAACATACTTAAGAACATTGCTGAAAGGTAAAAACATTAGTGCAAACAATCCAGTGCAAACAATATAGTGCAAATACATTATAGGTATAATGTAAACATTTTAAATATCACCTACCTAGTATGCTCACGGACACGTTTAAGTCTCTTTTCTTCTGACGCTTGTCATACAACTGGAACAGAGTCCCAAACTCAGTTGCAATTTGTAATCCACATAGGTAAAATTGTAATCCAAATCGGTACAAAAATAGCAGCAAAGGTTCCTTAAAAAAAACCCTCTTTCAAGGGGTAAATAACCTGAAAAGGGGGGCAAAAAAGGGATGAGGCGCACGTATGCACAACTTGGTTAAAACATTTTTTTTTGATGGGGGGAGTCCTGACAATCCATGTCCATCTGGGTGAGGACAAATGCAGGGCAACAAAAATAAAAACAAACGCCAACTAGTGCTCACCCTTCAGGTTAAGTCCACGTTGTGGCTCCCATAAAAGCTGCAGGATCCGATTCCTTACTTAATGGCCAGCAGGTCCTCTTCACTGCTGCTGGAGCTAAAAGACATGAGAGTTAGCTCCTACCTCATGAAAGCGATACTGACTGCGGCACCAGACCCCCACCGACCTCTCAGGGATGGTCTTGGTAGTGACCTGGCGGTTACACTGGCAAGGGCCGTGGCAACTTGGGCCTTGCCCATTACCTTGTAGTGGCCAGATCCTCCCGCCGGCATACAAGGTGACAGAATCTCCGGCTGTAAGGGCTCTGGTAACAGTCTTTTGCGAGCGGTGGACTGTGCGGTCTGCACCTGCCATGGCAGTTGGTATTGTACCACCGATGGCTGGTACACAAAACTGTTGGTGGTCATCTGTCCCACATGAAGGATCGGCGGCGGTGGCAAATATGGTATCAGGGGTTCCAGCTGAGATTGTGATTTCTCCTCAGATTGCAGAGTCCCATCATTGGTCTCATGGGAACACCGAGCCTCTTCTGCGGCCTGGGCCCCCTCAGTCCAGTCTTCCGCGGGAGCTGCAGGAGTAGCTGGTCGCTTAAGGAGTTTCACCCTGGTAGCAAAGGGGCCTTGGAGGCTCTTCATGGGGTATACTCCACGCAATCAACTCCGTGGAGATTGTGGCGTATGGGCGGAAGATACGGCCGCATTACAGAACGGCGGCTTACGTATAATTCTTCCGCCGTCTCCTCATCGCCGATAAAACCTACTCCCCGTTCCACACTGAACCAAATAACGGTACCCCTTCGGTGCTCCAGCTTGGGGTCACCAGACTGTGGGTGCTCCAAAACCTGCACAACCCACTGCTCTACCAACTTTTTGTATTCCCAGAGGGTCAGGGCGTTCCGGGTGACAGCCTCGGGGACCACTGAATTTTGCTGAAGGGAGTAGTCCTTCCGCGGTGGAGCGGGAACTCCTGCCGCCTCCGCCGTGTCAGCCAGCGGAGTGAACAACTCAGCGGGCACCTCAACCGACTTCTTAGGCTGCCGGACATACTGAAAGACGTAGATCTCCTCCGATTCCTTCTCCTCATAAGGGTCGGTGCCCCACACCATGCCTCCCCAGTCAGAGCCTCACTCTGTCACCATCTTAATTGCCTGAGTTGCCTCGTCTTCCTCGTGCTCTGGAGAAGGGGGTGGAGCTACCGGGGAGGAGTCTGCATCGCTAATGAATTGAATTCATACGTAACAGCGTATAGAGTAACTTATACGTAGCAATAGCGTATAATTTACAGGGCAAACTACGTAGCGAATGCGTACAAAGCCGAAGCGAATCACCTAATATTCGGATTCGCTTCGCAGCTAAAAATTCCCAAGATTCGATACGAATCAACGAATCGATTCGCTCATCTCTAGTAGACACTGACAGGCTCAAGGACTGGCCCACCTTCTTCTCAACATATGAGTGCAGTGCAAGGAACATTGTTCGGAATTTGCAGTGATAGAACAGTCTGTTGCACTGCTTAATCCACAACATTATAACTCACGGGAATTATACCTTGCATATGGTAGAGCATCTGTATGAGTATTGTAAAGGAGTTACTGATCACCAGACCACTTCTGTTTTGAGGTCAGGCAGTGGCAGCTTATCAGAGATGCCTCTCATATACTCAGGCACTTCTAAGGGGCCACTGAGTTTGTCAGTAGGGACCACTGTGGCATCATCTATGCCATACCGCTGATATTTTTCTTAAAGCACATGTTCATGTTGATGGAACAAAGGATATAGGAAGAAGAACAGCTTACAGATTTTGCTGGCCACTCTAACTGTGGGGGACCCACACGAAGAAAGACCCAGGGAGGAGGAGGACGAGAAGCTACCACTGGAAGAGGACGAGTTATTGATGGAGGAAAGAAGGGTAGAAGGCTGATAATGATGACGACGATGGCCATGATGACCAATCATCCCAGTGGGAGGTGGATTTAGAAAGTACTGGCAATGGCATGCTGTAGCCATGCTTGCTTACATAATGACAGGTGTATCCTTACCATCCATCAATCCAAACATCGCAGCAAAGCAAAATGGGTTAATGTTTTCCTGTTGTCAAAAGGGATGCCAAATTAATTTATTACCAGTATACAGTGTGTATACAGCTATCTGTGGCTTTCAGTGAGCAGACACCTGCTGCCCACTTGTCTGACTAGTTGGCCCACTCCACCCCTTGCACAGTCACCCACCTCCCACCATCTCTGCTATCGCAATCTGAAGAAGCAGCAGCCAGTACAGTATAATCATCTTGATAGGACAATTTTTTCATGTGCTGTGCCAGGCTGACACAAAATAGGCAAACAGAGATGTTCCTCCTCAACACCCAGGTTCAGTAGTACCTGGCCTTTCTCTAGCACATACCGTGTTCCCTGACTGCTAAGAGTTCTGAGCAAGCAGATTGGAACAATGGCCCACACTTTCTCTCTGTTTTCTCTGTTCTGTCTTGTCCAGCCTCCAGTGTTATCTCACAGAGAGATTTCAGCATGGCAGGTGGCATTGGGACACCAAATTGGACAAAGTTGTACTCCACAGAGTGCAAAACATCACTTCTGTCAAAATTAAACAGGCATGGATCTTTGAGGATTTTCACACTTCCCTAGGTGAGGCCAATTAATAGATTTGCCATTGCTGATGATACCCATGACTCGGTCTACCTGCCTACCATCATACCATATGGCTGCTGGTGCCATCATCATGCCACTGCCACTGTCTGCCTGCCTATCACCGTGTTCTGTACCTTAAGATCCTGCTGCTGCCACTCCCTGCTGCTATTCCCTCTACTGCCACTGCCATTACCCCTACATTACTGCTACACAACTGCTACTAATACTACCCCTAAACAGCTGCATGCAAATCTACTCTCTTGTTTTTTCCATGCTGTGCTGCTACTGCTGTTAATATTGCAGCCACATGCCACTATTACCCTTCCTTTCTATATCCACACTCTACTGATGCTGCTCCTAATTAAAAGGGTGAATTTTTCCAGGCTCGTTCAGAACAAGTCATACTTTCTTCTGAAAAGTAAAAAGGTTGTCTCATCACAGACAATGGGGGCATATCGCTAGGACTGGGACCCGCACCTATCTCGGGAACGGAGCCCCAAAAGTGGTGGTGGAGGGTGCACTGAGCATATGCAGCCGCCCTACATTCATTTTCCATGGGACCACCGAAAAAAGCTGAGCGCTGGCTTGGCTATTTCCATCAAGCCCATAGAACAGAAAGGGAGCAGTGGCTGGTCATTTGCTGTGCACTCCCATTCACTTCTATGGGGAGCACACTTGGTGGTGGCTGGACCGGAGTCCTCCAGCCACCAGTTTGCGGGGCTCCATTCCTGATTATAGGTGCAGGTCCCAGGGGACAATGGGGGCATATCCTAGCCAGCCTAGACAACCCCATTTGTGCATATATAAATACAGGCAGACATTCTGCCCCCATTAGGGCATAAGTTTTGTATGCTTCCCCATAACACCGCATGTGTTTAAACACCATCTGTCCCAATAAGGGACTATTTTTGGATGCTTTCTAATATGAAAAAGAATAACACATGCAATGGCACAGTATGTTTTTAAACATGACATTTGTTAACACTGTCAAACGTGTTTACCCATACTGTAGCTATATATGTCAGTAACACACTCTATTTGCTATTGCTGTGATTGCATTCACAGGGAAAGAGCAAAAATGTGTAAAAAATAAATTATTGCATGTTTAAATATTTATTTGGATAGAAAAACAGTACAAATGTTCAAACAAAATGTGTAAATGAAATGAAACCATCTACATTGGTTGAGAGTGTGGTATATTGTACAGTGTGAACCTTTCTATTATGAAGTCTAATGAATAACCCTTGAATATACACATTACCATATATACTAGCTTTTATCTTCAGTAAAAATGCAACAATACGTAGATAGAATTTTATATTTGTTTATATCTAGAAACCATCTGAAGTATTCAGTCAAATAACATAGTGCTCACCTTAACATTATAGGCAATGAAGTTTTTTGATAAAGCATCAGGGGTGTGCATCCATGATTTATCTGGAAAGACAAGATTGTACTTCATAGTGTATCTCACAGTAAATTATTGTTCACCTTTATAACATTAACATTGTAATTTATTCTAATGTGGACGGTTCTTAATCTTTCTTTCCCCACAGACAGAGGAGGAGGTACAGTACTATAGATAAACAAATGCATCAAAATTTCACACCGGTCACTCTCACTGCATAAATTAGCTGTAATTTTTCTCTAAAGCAATACTGTATAAAGTATAATTAAATTAAAAAGGTTTGGACACTTCATATTAACTTTTATAAATGTGAACTTACTAATATATTATTACTAGTGTTAAGCGAACATACACTATTCGGTCGAACATGGCGGTGCTCGGGTCCACGCACCATGCTTGAGTCCCCTGGAATTCACTGTAATGCCAGTAGCCATCTTAGCTACTGGCATTACACCGATTGGCTGGCCGGGAACGCATCATTGGGTGCTCTAAAGCACCCGGTGACATGTGACCCGGCCAGTGTTAGACAGGGAGAGCTGCAGCAAGGAGGGACAGAGAGTGTAGGGAGAGAAGCACGCTAGGCAGGGATAGAAAACTATCAGAAAAGACCCAAAAGCCCTTTTAAGGGCTATTATATCTGGCACATTTTTTTTTTTATATATATATAGTTCAGTACTTTGAAGGTGTTGAAAATAGCGCTAGGTGGCCTGCCATTAACACCACAAGCGCTGCTGCAGCAAGGAGGGACATACACTGTAGGGAGAGAAGCACGCTAGGCAGGGATAGAAATCGCTCAAAAAAGACTCATAACTCATAGCACTAGGTGGCCTGCCATTAATTCCACATGTGCTGCTGCATGCTGTAGGATACTCTCTGTATACTATATACCTGACATACTTTGCTATAATTTATGCTGTTAAGCCCGCAGTACTTCTTTTGCGTCTTGCTGTATAACATTTGCATATTGATAGAATTTCTATAGGCAGGGTTACTATCATTGTTCAAACGTCAATTGGGAAATAAGTTTTTTTTTAATTTTTTTGGGTGGCAAAAAAAACCCAGGTGTGCTCTGTCAGTAACGCTAGGTGCACAGCGTATTACAACCGTTCAAAAGTCTCTGTAGCTGACATCCGTATTTAATACCTTTCATTTAGGCCGCAGTTCCTCATTTGCTGCTGCTCTATAACGTTAGCGCATTCAGAATATTGGACATTCGTTTAATTTTTTCTGATCATACAGTTAATAAAAATCTGCAGTACTGTATTTGTGACCAAGTTGCATATATACTATACAATATGCGCAAGGCAAGCACTAAGGGACGGGGAAGTGGGCGTGCTGCTGATGGTGAACGCAGAAGCCATGGCTCTGGGCGTGGTGGCAGAGCCCAAAAAACAAAGTCATCCAAAACTCCTAGCTTGATGTCACAGTTTGCAGGGCGGCGCAAGACGCAACTCTTGTCGCCACAGCAGTGCGAGCAGGTAGTCGGTTGGATTTCAGCTGATAATGCTTCCAGTCGGTTCAGCACCACCCCCTCTTCCACAAAGTCCAGTCTCAGTAGCCAAGAGTCTGATGAACCGTATCCTCACCCTGATCCTCCTTTCTCCCACCATGAAGAGTCCGGGCAAAGAAGAGATCCCACATTGGGATATTCCAAGGAGCTTTTTTCATCACCGTCCCTTGGCTTGGGCCTCTCGCCAAGGCCGCTTGAAGTGGGACATGAGGAGATATTGTGCCCCGATTTCCAACCTATTGAGCAAACACAGTCTGAAGAAGACGACGGTGGGGAACGACAAGTATTTTCTCCTGAGGTGGATGATGATGATGATGATGATGAGACACAGTTGCCAATAAGTCAAGGGCAATTAGTGTCTCAAGAGGTTGTGGATGAGGATGAGACGCAGTTAAGTCAGCCCCTTGTGGCCAGCTCCCTTGCCAAGGGTTAGGTGTTCCGCAGTCTGGCGTTTTTTTGAGGAAAGTGCTGATGATAAACGGATTGTAATTTGTAACCTGTGCCGTACCAAGATGAGCAGGGCGTAAACACCAGCAACCTGACCACCACCAGCATGATCCGACACATGTCAGCAAAGCACCCTAAAAGGTCGGCTGAACGCCTGGGTCCACAATCTGTGTCTGCAGATCACGCCACTGCCTCCTCTTCCCCTCTGTTACCTGCTGTCCAAGACGCAGACCCAGATGCCTCCCGCCCTGCACCTGGACCTTCGCCAGCACGTCCACTTCAATGTCGCAGCGCAGCATTCAAATGTCCTTACCGCAGGCATTTGAACACAAGCACAAATACCCTGCCACCCACCCACAGGCTATAGCTCTAAACACGCAACTTTCCAAGTTGTTGGCCCTGGAAATGTTGCCGTTTAGGCTGGTGGACACCGAAGCCTTTCGCAGCCTGATGGCGGCGGCTGTCCCTCGTTAAGCAGTCCCCAGCCGCCACTATTTTTCCCGGTGTGCCGTCCCTACCTTACACCAGCATGTGTCCAGAAACATAACCCGGGCCCTGACCAACGCAGTTACTGGCAAGGTCCACTTAACAACTGACACATGGACAAGCGCTTCTGGCCAGGGACGCTACATTTCCCTGACGGCACACTGGGTGAACGTTGTGGAGGCTGGGAGCGAGTCGTCCCCTGGGATGGCCCAGGTACTACCCACGCCGAGGATTGCGGACCCTACTTCCATCCGGATTTCCGCTGCCACCTATAGTAGCGGCTGCAACCCCTCCTTCTCTTTCTCCACCTCCTCCTCCACTTCTTCCCATGCAGAATTGCCATCTTGCATCACCACTCAGACTTCTGTCAGTAGCTGAAAGCAGTGTAGCACAGCAGTCGGTAAGCAGCAACAGGCCATGCTGAAGCTTATTTGCCTGGGTGACAAACAGCACACCGCTGCAGAGCTGTGGCATGGCATAAGGGAAAAGGCTGAGTTGTGGCTCTCGCCAGTCAACCTACAGCCAGGCATGGTTGTATCCGATAAAGGCCGCAACTTGGTAGTGGCTTTGGAGCTGGCCAACCTCCCACACATACTATGCCTGGCCCATGTCTTCAACTTAGTGGTTCAGTGGTTTCTGAAAACCTACCCCAATTTGTCTCAGCTACTGGTCAAGGTGCGTCGCCTGTGTGCCCATTTCCGCAAGTCACTGACAGCTTCAGCCGGCCTGGCAACCCTGCAGCAGCACTTGCGGTTGCCGGCTCACCGACTGCTGTGCAACCTGAGCACGTGAGGGAATTCCACCTTACACATGTTGAGCAGGCTTTGTGAGCAGCAGAGAGCAGTAGTAGAATACCAGTTGCAACACGGTCGGCGCCTTTCTAGTCAGCTTCCGCTCTTCACAAGCGACGAGTGGGCATTGATGTCTGACCTCTGTGAGGTGTTACACAACTTTGATGAATCTACACAGATGGTGAGCGGCGATAATGCTATTATCAGCCTAACCATCCCACTTCTGTGTCTACTAAAACGCTCGCTACTCACAATAAAGGCCGATGCTCTGCGTGTGGAAGAGGTGGAATCTTCTCAGCGCCAATTGGAGGAGAAGGAGGAGGAAGAGACGGTTGCCACCGCTACACAGGGTAGGCATACCATGTTTACACCATCTCTTCGGCGTGGATGGGCTGAAGAGGAGGAAAAGGACGAGGAGGATATTGAGTCATGCTACTGGTGGAGAGAGCGAAGCCTTGTCTGTTGGGACTCTGGCACACATGGCTGACTTCATGCTAGGCTGCCTTTCCCGTGACCCTCGCGTTATACGCATATTAGGCAACACGGATTACTGGTTGTGTTCACCCTTCTCGACCCCCGCTACAAAAAGAAGTTCCCATGTCTCATTCCTGTGGTGGAGAAGACAAGTAAAATGATGCAATACCAGAAGGCCCTTGTCGAAAAATTGCTCCACAAGTTTCCATCTGACAACGCTGGCGGCAGAGTACGTAGTTCCTTGGCCACCCGAGGAGGGGAGATGAGGGGAACACACAGCAGGTCCAACAAAGGCAAGGCGACACTCTCCAAGGCCTGGGACAGTTTTATGACACCCCTCCAGCAGCCTCACCCTGTTGAGCGGCCTAGTGTGACAAGGAGGGAAAAGTTTTGGAAGATGGTAAAGGAGTACCTAGCTGACCGTGTCAACGTCCTTAGCGATCCCTCTGTGCCGTATAATTATTGGGTGTCTAAGCTGGACACGTGGCACGAACTGGCGCTCTCCGCCTTGGAGGTGCTGGCCTGCCCTGCCGCCAGCGTTTTGTCTGAGCGGGTATTTAGTGCCGCTGGGGGCATAATTACTGATAAGCGCATCCGCCTGTCAACTGACAATGCTGACAGGTTGACGCTTATCAAAATGAACAAGGCCTGGATTGCACCTGACTACTGTACTCCACCAGAGGAAATCAGCTTAACATGACGGAACCTTAAATCTGGCTTTTAGGGTGTATTGAATACACTGTATTATCATGTACCCCTTCCTCTTTTTGTTCTCTTTCTCCTCTTCCTCCATCATTTGAAACTTATTAGACTGCCCTAGAAGTCCACTAGCTGGGCCTGCACCCGAATTTGTTAGCCGCTCAGCTCACCAGCTGGGCCTGCAACATAATTTTTGGGCCTGTCAGCTCATCAGCAGGCACTCAACCATAATGTCTTACACGCTCAGCTCTGCTACATGTCACTTCTAATGTTTGATATGTTTAGCTAAGCGGCATGTCTCCCTTAAAATTTTTTTCTATAAGGTCGGCAGCAGAGTGTCACCCTTAAATTTTTTGGACGGTCAGCTCGGCATTAGCGTGTCACACTTAAATATTTTTAACGGTCTGTTCTTCTGCAGAATGTCACATGAAGAATATAATTTTTTTCGACGGTCAGCTCGGCATTAGCGTGTCACATTTAAATTTGGGACAGTTTGATAAAGTGGGGGGCAGCAGCATGTGTCCTTTAAATTTTTTTTACGGTCAGCTCGGCAGCAGAGTGTCAAACTTAAGTATTTAGTCGACCCGGCTTGGTTTGAACACTCAAATTTTTTTAAGTAAACGATTCCGGTCCCCGGGACACTCAACGAACAGCATCGGGGAGGCGCCAACAGGTGGAAGCTCACCTACCTGCAGACAGCCAACTCGATCCTAAGATCAAACTTCGAGCTTTTTAAGTGCAGCAGGTTAGATAAACGCAATTGGACCTGGAATTACCGCAGAGAGCGAGAGTGGAACGGCCGACGCAGCACACGCCACTAGGGGGGGCACCGGCCTCCCGTGATGGATAGCGAAAAAAGAAACAGTCGTCAGCGACTCTTAGCGGTGCGGTGGCAGCAGCATTTGTCCCTTAAATTTTTTGGATGGTCAGCTCAGCAGCAGAATGTCACCCATAATGTTTTTGAGTGTCAGCAGCAGGCCATCAATCATAATTTTTCAAGGGTGTGTATGATGCCCTTGTTTATGTGTAATAAAGGGTGTATTGGATTGCCTGTTCCTTGTAATTTTTGGCAGCCCTTTCACTTAGTGCATAGGCTTTATGAGTGTAGGAGTCCCACGTCATGAACAATTGTACCACAAAGTGAATGAGGCCCTCCTTTATAAGATATACCGGTTGTGTGGGAGTGCCTCTACCGTGTAATTTTTGGCAGCACTTGCGCTTAACGTACAAGTAAATATATGTTTCCTAACAATATTTCCTGTAAAATCGATGTTATCTTGGGGTTTTTTTGGGTATTTTTGTCATTCCGTAAAAGTGGCGTAATATCGGAATGTCGGCCATCATCGTGAATATCAGCGACTTTGGAGTCCAAAATGCATCCAGACATCCTCCCCATGCTGGTCCCTAACCATTTCTGTGGTGTTTCCACCATTTTCTGACGTTTTCCTATGGACCAGACATATCCTCCCCTCTGCAGAGCAGAGGGTGCCCGGTCTTCTCCCATTAACTTCCATTATACTCGGTCGAGCACCACCTAGTGTTTGGCCAGAGCACCCGAACATCGGGGTGCTCGATCATCACTAATTATTACCAAAGGCATCTGTATAACTATACCCTGCTATTGCAGTGCTGAAGCAGTACCCCAGAATATGGTCACTGCAAAAGGTTAACTGTTGTAATGTTAAATTGTTAAGCAAAATCTTCTATTTAATGGATTTGTACACCCTACAGCACTGTATGGATAAGTCAGGGTTAACACCTTAACTCCTTTATGTTGCCAGGAGATGGACCTGGGTCCTTCCCCTGATTAGTGTGAGTCTAGTGCTGGCTGAAGTAGAGAAAGGACTGACATGTGCTTTCTCTTCAGAGTTAGGCCTGAGCTCAGAGAAACTTCACCTCTGAGACGTCTAAAGAACAATTGCTGTATTAAAGTGCTCTAGAGTGAGAGAGAAAATTAAAAGGTCTAGCATCTGCAAGGATGTGCATTGGAGTCAGTTAGCATGGTACTATATTGTACTCATTTATGGCAGAAAGAGACCATGCTGCTGTGAGAGGCAACATTGCCCACACACCCTTTCACACTTTGAGACAGTTTGGCCATCTGTATCTTATGGGGTTATGCAAAGTCTAAAGGATCCCCCCAATGCCTGGGCCCCTTGTGTACATTATACTTACCTGCTCCCTGGCACCTGCATTGCCCTGGATCCCTGCATGGCCGCCGCTGCATCTCCCCGCAGCTAGAGAGGCTTGTCCCTCTCATGGTCTGCCATTGGCTGCTCCCTCCTATCAGCGGATGTTTTGATCCATGCGATTTAAGTATAATCTATACAAGGGGACCGGGCATTGTGGGGGGATCTTTTAGATAACCCCTAATTATGTACCCCTCAGCCTGGGAACTACAGCAACTTCTACTAAGGACCTGACTCTCACCCTAAGGTTAAGCAGAGATAGACTTTAATAAAACAGACAGAAGGAGTACATAACCCTCATGTTACAGATGAGTGTGGACCCACTGTGTCAAATAACCAGTTTGGCTTTGGCTTAAACACTAAGGATGTTATTCTGATCACCCCCCTCCGCTCTTAATATTCATCTTTTAACCCCTGAATAGGGATATGGCCTTTGCTGCAGACCATATGGTTGCCGCCACCATCATCATGGTATTCACACTGTCTGCCTGCCATCATTTTCCCTACTGTATGGCTGCCGCTGTTGCCATTGCAGCTGTGAATCCCTACTACTATTCCCCCTACTGTCAATATCATTACCATCACAAAGCAAACTACTACTACCCATAAACAGCCACACACACACACATCTATTGCCTTGTCTGTTGCATACTGGGTTGCTACGGCTGCTTATTTTAGGCCACATGCCACTATCACCCTACCCTTTCCCCATCAAGACTGTACTTCTGCTGTTCCCAATAAAAAGGTAGAACTTTGAGAACAACTGACTATTTCTTGTGACAATTAACTCTTGTGTGTGCATACATACAGGCATCTTGCCCCCATTAAAGCATAAATTTTAGATGCTTGTGTAGAACAAGTCGTTTCTTATAAAACAGGAGTATATAAACAGGAGCAAGGATATGTCCCTCTTAAGGCATAATTTCTGGATGCTTGTTGCCAACAAGCCACTGTTTTTTCCAATAACACCGTTTGTGTTTAAACACTATTTGCCCCCAATAAGGGACATTTTTTGGAAGCTTTCTAATATGGAAAAGCATAACATGTGTTGGTGTTGTGTGTCTTTAAACAAGCTGTTTAATAACACCATCAACTATGTGTTTACCCATATCTATATACTGTATGTCAGTGTGACTGACATTATTTGTATTTTGTATTTGCATTAAAAAAACTTAACCCTTAGGGTACCGGCGCTGTACATGTACGGCGCAAAAATCACTACCGCAAGTACCAGCGCCGTATATGTACGGCGCTGTGATCGGGCGGGCGCAGGAGCTGCACCCGCCCGATCAGAGGCGGGGGTCCGGCTGTGCCCAGGTGCCAGACCCCTGAAGAATGCGCCAGCATCAGTGAAAACACCGATGCTAGCGCATTAACCCTTCATGTGCCGCGGTCAGCGATGTCCCAAAAAAATGATACCCTACCTGAGACAATCGCCCGAAAAATAAAAAAAATATGGCTCTGAAAATGGCAACAAAAAAAAGATTTTATTAGACATATTGGGTATCGCCACGTCTGTAACAACCTGGTCTATAAAAATATCACATGAGATGGCCCCCCCCAGGTGAATGTTGTAAAAAAATTTTTAAAAACAACCATGCCAAAACAGCTATTTTTTTTCACCTTAATTTACAAAAAGTGTAATACCAAGCGATCAAAAAGTCTTATGTACCCCAAAATGGTACCAATCAAATCGTCATCTCGTCCCGCAAAAAATAAGCCCCCACATAAGACAATAACTAAAAAAAAAATCAATGGCTCCCGCAAACCAATCCATCAAAATGTGTGTTGTAAAATCCATATGGCGCTCCTTCTGTTTTCAGTCCTGCCATGTGCCCCCCCACCAGTTTACCCCCACATATGGGATGTTGCCGTATTCAGGAGAAAATGGGGAACAAATTATGGGTCTCTTTTCTCCTGTTACCCCTTGTGAAAATGAAAAATTTGGGGCTAAAGCAATATTTTATTGGAAGAAATGAAACTTTTCATTTTCACAGCCAAGCGTTTCCAAATTCCGTAAAATGCTTAGGGGGGGGGGTCAAAGTGGCCAGTACCCCCCTTAATATATTTGTTGAAGGGTGTAGTTTCCAAAATGAGATCACTCTTTGAGCATTTCCACTGTAGTGGTACGTCAGGGTCTCTCAATTACAAAATGGTGCCTAAAAACTATTCTAGCAAAATTTGCCTCCAAAATCCGTATGGCGCTCCTGACCACTGCCACAAACCCATAGAGACGTTTACCACCACATATGGGGTATTTCTGTAAACTTCAGAATCAGAGTAATGTATATTGAGGTTTATTTTCCTTTTAACCCTTGCTGTGTTGCAAGAAAAAATTATTAACATGAATAATCCACCAAAAAAGTGAAATTTTGAAATTTCACCTCCATTTTCCTTTAATTCTTGTGGAACACCTCAAGGGTTAACAAAGTTTGTATCTAGAGATGAGCGAGCATGCTCGTCCGAGGTTGGTGCTCGTTTGAGTATTACGGTACTCTTAAGTGCTCACTGCTCGGACAAGTATCTTGCCATGCTCAAGGAAATGGAATATCCCGCATTTTAAATTTTTGGCGCCTATAAACTCAGCCAATCACAAGCCAGGAGACTCTGCGATACACCCAGCATCACGTGGGGCCCTTACATGTCGATAGCAGGGGTTGGCTGGCCTGATCAGGTGACCCTGGAATATACTAGTGACTGCCCGCGGTGCTCGGCTCAGTCGCTGCCTGGATGTCGTTAGGGACAGATCTGCTGCGTTTCAGGGAGAGTGTTAGGGCCTGGATTTAGTTCTCTGTTAGGCAGGAGTGATATCAAAAGAACCCAACAGCCCTTCTAAGGGCTACAAGACACTTTTTTTTTGTCTCCTGGCTGGGCTGGCAGGCACTAGTAGTGCAGCTATCGCCATATATAACTTTTTTTTTTTTATTGTTTTATCTCAGTGATACAAATCCATTTCATACAGCTGTGTGGAACCATTCTGTGTGTCACAGTTCAGCTGTCCATTCACCACAAACCACAATCCGTATTTTATGTCCAGGTGACCTATACTGTACGTCACGTAATTAAAAAAGGTCTTTTGCTCTCACTGATACAGCTACATTACAAAAATCTCTGGGCGACATTTGTCTGGGTTGCACTTAAGCAGACCAAGTCTGCCTAATCTAATAGTTTCAGTGTAATTGCTCCATACTGCACGGTACGTAATAAAATACGTAAATTTTGCTTTAACTTATCCACCTATATACACAGCACAATCCGTATTTTCTGTCCAGGTGACACATTCTGTACGTCACGTAATTAAAAAGGGTCTTTTGCTCTCACTGATACAGCTACATTACAAAAAATCTCTGTGCGACATTTGTCTGGGTTGCACTTAAGCAGACCAAGTCTGCCTACTCTAATAGTTTCAGTGTAAGTGCTCCATACTGCACGGTACGTAATAACATACGTAATTTTGCTCTAACTTATACACCTATATATTAACTTGTTCAGATTGAACAAGTTTGTGGGTTTCAGTACAGCAGGCCCATTTATTTATTTATTTTATATAATACACTTATATACAGAAAATGTTGAACCCCAGGGCTAAGGGTCGAGGACGAGGGCGTGGGCGTGGGCATTCAATTACTGCAGGGGGCAGAGGCCGTGGTCCTGGGCAGGGTGAGACAGGACCTGCTGATGAGGGAGCAGGGGAATGCCGCAGAGCTACACTCCCTAGCTTCATGTCTCAACTTACAGGGACACGTGGTAGAGGACTATTGAAACCACAACAGTGCAAACAGGTGATGTCTTGGATTGTGGACAATGCTTCAAGTAATTTGTCCACCAGTCAGTCTTCCATGCAGTCCACCCATGTTACCCAAGGGAGCACTCCTCTGGCTCCTCCACCTCAACCTCCTTCCCCCCAGTCAGTCCCCTCCCAGGAAAATTTGGAATGCGATCTGGCATACTCTGAGGAACTGTTTTCTGGACCCTTCCCAGAGTCACAAACCATTTCTCAGGTTGCTGCTGACCTCTTTCCCGATGCCCAAGTTTTCCAACTTTCGCAGGCTGTAGGTGATGATGATGATGACAATGTTGACTTAGTGGAAGAAGTGTGTAAAGAGGTGTCGGACGATGAGGAGACATGGTTGTCAGACAGTGGTGAAGTTGTTGTCAGGGCAGGAAGTCCGAGGGGGGAGCAGACTGAGGAATCGAAGGATGACGAGGTGACTGACCCAAGCTGGGTTGATAAGCCGAGTGAAGACAGTGCTTCTGAGGCGGAGGACAGTGCTGCACCAGAACAGGTTGGAAGAGGCAGTGGTGTGGCCAGAGGGAGAAGCAGGGCCAGAGCTGGTGCATCAGCAGCAACTGTTTCACGTAGTGAAGCTCCCGTGGCGAGGCCTAGATGTTCGCAAGTCTGGAGGTTCTTTAAAGAAAGTGAGGATGACCGACGGACTGTGGTGTGCAACCTGTGCCACACCAGGATCAGCAGGGGTGCCACCACTACTAGCCTAACCACCACCAGCATGCGCAGGCATATAAGTGCTAAACACCCCACTCAATGGAACCAAGGCCGTTCACCTCCTGCGGGTCACACCACTGCTCCTTCCCCTGTGTCACTCGCTGCCTCTGCTAGTCAACCCCCTGCCCAGGACCTTGGCACGAGCGCCTCTCGCCGGAAAACCACACCTTCGTCTCCACGATCCTCCACCGTGTCCACCAACGTGTCCCAGCGCAGCGTTCAGCTGTCTTTACAGCAGACGCTGGAGCGCAAGAGGAAATACAGTTCCACCCACCCACATGCCCAAGCCCTCAACGTCCACATCTCCAAATTGCTTAGCCTGGAGATGCTGCCCTATAGGCTGGTAGAGACCGAGGCCTTTCGAAATCTCATGGTGGTGGCTGCCCCTCGGTATTCCGTCCCCAGCCGCCACTATTTTTCCCGATGTGCCGTCCCAGCCCTACACCAGCACGTGTCACAGAACATCATCCGTGCCCTGACCAACGCGGTTAGTGATAACGTCCACCTAACCACGGACACGTGGACAAGTGCTGCCGGGCAGGGACACTATATCTCACTGACGGCACATTGGGTTAACTTGGTGGAGGCTGGGACCGAGTCTGACCCTGGGGCCGCTCATGTACTGCCCACACCGAGGATTGCGGGCCTACCTAGGTCACGGTCTCTCAGACGTACTATGCCTCCTGCTCCGACCCCTCCTCCACCTCCTCCTCCGAATTACCATCCGTGGGCACGGCACCTTCAGTTGGTAGCTCTAGGTGCATCAGCAGTGCCGTGGGTAAGAGCCAGCAGGCGGTGCTCAAACTGCTGAGCTTAGGTGACAAAAGGCATACCGCCCAAGAGCTGTTACAGGGCATCACGGCGCAGACCGATATGTGGCTGGCACCGCTGAACCTCAAGCCAGGCATGGTTGTGTGTGACAACGGGCGTAACCTGGTGGCGGCTCTGCAACTCGGCAGACTGACACGTGCCATGCCTGGCCCACGTGTTCAATCTCATAGTTCAGCGGTTCCTCAAGACATACCCCAATCTGTCTGATTTGCTCACCAAGGTGTGCCGCATCTGTGCGCATTTCCGCAAGTCGACCACAGATGCTGCCACTCTCAGGGCAGCGCAGCACCGCCTACAACTGCCCGCTCACCGACTGTTGTGCGACGTGCCCACAAGATGGAATTCGACATTAAACATGCTATCCAGAGTTTACCAGCAGCGCAGAGCGATTGTAGACTGCCAGATGTCAACTTCCACCAGAACTGGTAGTCAGGTCACTCAGATTCCTCAAGTCTACAATGAGGAGTGGACGTGGATGTCTGATATCTGTCAGGTGTTGAGCAACTTTGAGGAGTCAACACAGATGGTCAGCGGCGATGCCGCCATTATCAGCCTCACTGTCCCGTTGCTCTGCCTGATGAAAAACTCACTGCTCAGCATGAAGTCGGAAGCTTTGCGCTTGTCACAAGAGACGGTGGAGGAAGATACGTCGCTTGATAGCCAGAGCACCCTCCGGTCTGTTTCTCAGTGCGTATCGGAGGAGGGGGATGAGGATGAGGAGGAAGAGGAGGAGAATGTCGGCGAGACAGAAGAGGGTACCAATGCTCAGTCCTCCTTAACTCTTGAGCGTCTATGGGCTGAAGAGGAGGAGGAAATGGAGAGTCAGGCCAGTGAGGAGAGGGAATTCTTGCGTGTTGGGACTCTGGCGCACATGGCAGACTTCATGTTAGGCTGCCTATCCCGTGACCCTCGCGTTAGAAGCATTTTTTTCAAACACCGATTACTGGGTGTTCACTCTCCTGGACCCACGGTACAAGCAGAACCTTTCCACTCTCATCCCTGTAGAGGAAAGGAGTATGAGAGTGGATCAATATCAACAGGCCCTGGTGCACAAGCTGAAACAATCCTTCCCATCTGACGCCGCTAGCGGCAGAGGGCGTGGTTCTGTGGGCCAAGTAGCGGGGGAGAGGAGGCGAGCAGGCAGCTTGTCCAGCACTGGCAGGGGAACGCTCTCCAAGGCCTTTGCCAGTTTTATGTCACTCCAGCAAGACACTGTCACCTGTCCCAAGTCTAGGCAGAGTAGGGGGGAGCTTTACAGAAAGATGGTGAGGGAGTACCTAGCTGACCATACCAACATCCGGACCGATCACTCTGCTCCATACAACTACTGGGTTTCAAAGCTAAACATGTGGCCTGAACTGGCACTGTACGCCTTGGAGGTGCTGGCCTGCCCTGCCGCTAGCGTGTTGTCAGAGCGGTATTCAGTGCAGCTGGTGGCGTCATCACCGATAAGCGTACACGCCTGTCAATTGACAGCTCTGACAGGCTGACGCTTATTAAAATGAACAAAGCCTGGATTTCACCGGAATTCAAATCTCCTCCGGGGGAAAGCAGCTAAAGATTAACATTACTTATGTATCCGAATCCTCTTCTCTACTCCTCCTCCTCGTCGTCTTTGCCTAACGCTGACCCAAAAAACGCAATTTTTTAGAGGTCCAACTGGCACTCTTTTACCACAATTTTTCCGGAGGTCCACCTACAGGCCCTCTCTCTAAACAATTTTTCCGGAGGTCCACCTACAGGCCCTCTCTCTAAACAATTTTTCCAGAGGGCCCCCTACAGGCCCTCTCTCCAAACAATTTTTCCGCAGTGTCAACTACAGACAGTGTAAAACAATGTTTCAGGAGCGTCAAACAGACAGTCCAAAACTATTTTTCAGGAGGCGCAAGTACCGACAATTTCTGAGGGTCGACTTTATGTACTCCGAAAAGAAAACATTTTTGGAGGCTCAACAAAAGCCATTTCACTGCATTCTCAGTCGGACAAAGTCATTGGTGGTGTAACCGCCATGCTGTGTCAGGCTAGCGCATACTAACTCAGGCACTCTGTTGTCACCGCCGCCATACAGGGCCACGAAAAATGTTTAGGTGGTTCGCCAGCTCCCGCAGTGTCACTCGGTGACTCTGTTGTCACGGCTATGCTGCGTCAGGCTAAATTTTTGGGTGGCTCACCTGCTACCTCATCTAACTTGGTCACTTGTTGGTGTCACCGCCATGCTGTGTCAGGCTTATGCCTGCATCGTGTGGCTGGGGATAGGAGAGCAGTGCCAGCATGGGCATGGGTGATGGACCTTCGTTGCACCTAGTTGGGTGCTTCCCTAACATGTGATGGGCATGTGCCTCGCCTTTCTTGGTCTGGGTGAGCACAATTGCCATGAGGGTAACCACCAGGCTGTTGCAGGAGAATTTGGGGTAATGGTGGGATTAGGCAGCCTCAGAGGCATCCATGCATGCTGCCCTGCTGTTTCCTGTCCATTTCCGTGGTGTTTCCATCATTTTCTGAGGTTTCCAGGTTTTCACCCAGCCTTCCCTAGGCAGAGCCTTGGTCCCCTGCAAAAAATGCTCGAGTCTCCCATTGACTTCAATGGGGTTCGTTACTCGAAACGAGCACCCGAGCATCCGGAAAAGTTTGTCTCGAATAACGAGCACCCGACATTTTAGTGCTCGCTCATCTCTATTGTAACACCAGTTTTTTATAATTTGAGGGGTGTAGTTTCTAAAATGGGTCATTTATGGGGGGGTTCATTATGTAAGCCCCTCCAAATCACTTTATATCTGAATTGGTGCTTAAAAAAAATGGTTTTGGAAAATTTTGGTGAAATTTGAAAAATGGCTTCTAAACTTCTAAGCCCTCTAACGTTCTAAAAAAGTAAAATGACATTTACAAAATGATGCCAACATAAAGTAGACATATGGGGAACGTAAAATAACTATTTTTAGAGGTTATTACTATTTATTTGAAAGTAGAGAAATTGAAATTTGCTAATTTTCCAAAATTTTCGGTAAATTTGGGATTTTTTTCAAAATAAGGCTCAAATTTATGACTGTCATGAAGTACGTGTCACGAGAAAACAATCTCAGAATGGCCTAGATAAGTAAAAGCGTTCTAAAGTTATTACCACATAAAGTGACACATGTCAGATTTGCAAAAATCGGCCTGGGATTTAAGTGAAAAGTGGCTCGGTACTGAAAGGGTTAAAGGGGGGAGGAGAAAGATACGAAGAGAAGGATCATTAAAAAAAATTAAAAAGAGATAAACAAAAAACTATATAAAATAGAGTCCTACGAGAACGTCATATACAAACTTTCAGGTCAATTGGCGCATATTTGATTTGTTTAGAATATATTTGGACATCAAATATATATATATAGAAATATATTTGCTCTTATTACAAGTTAGTGAATGTGTTCTACGTATATGTATACATTAATTAGTGTAGCCCAAAACTGAAGCTACATATATACTATTCAAACATGACTGATAATCCACTG
>ONZH01005452.1:0-55731 GCA_900303285.1 Rhinella marina | reverse complement strand
GTTTAATGACGATATTATTGTCATGTTGTAGTGTATCAAGGGCTGTCATCTCATCTAGTGACAAATTTTGCCTACCCTGTCCATCGAGCTGTCTTTCAAAGGCATTTCAGCATGCGGCTGCTTGCAATAGGGAAAGGTTATTGATTCCTAAGACAAAAGGATTGGTGAGGGAAGAGATGCCCCGCATTATTGGGACATTTGATGTAGCCCACAAACAGGTCCGCCAGGTTATCAATGAGTGCTGGAGTGTCCTTCAGTCTGACCCCGATGTGGGTGACATGATTGGCGACTATCCGGCCATTACATACAGGAGAAGAAGCGGTAACATTCGAGATAGACTGGTTCATAGTCTCTTTAATACTCCCGTGGCAGAAACATGGTTATCTAGGAAGAGACCGAGTGGCACATTTCCCTGTAGTGGATGTGTCGCATGCCCCGCCATTAAGAGAGGTAAACAGGTGGTGAGCTCCCAGACTGGTCGGAGTTACACGATCCGTACATTTATAAATTGCAGAACTGTCGGAGTCGTGTACCTAGCCACATGTCTTTGCTCTATGCAATATGTTGGTAAGACCAGAGAGAGAATTTAGGAGAAGGGTGGGCGAGCACCTATGTGACATCAATAACTGTGCTGACACCCCGATAGCATTACATGTTCAGGATAAACATACTGGACAAAAAGATTGTGTGACCTTCCAAGATATTGAACATGTAAAGGCATCAGTACGTGGGGGGGATATTGATAACCTGCTACTTCGCAAAGAGGCTCATTGGATCTTTACCCTGAAGACCCTAAAACCCTTTGGACTTAATGATCAGTTGTCCTATACCTGTTTTATTTGAATCGTTATGTGAGCCATTGTTGACTCCTCTAGGATTATTGTTTTGTTTGTTGTAGTAGCCATTATAATAATTGTTCCTTTCTAAATACTTAGACCCGAGTCATAGTTACTGTGTATTACTCACCCGATTTTATGTATAGCCGCCGATACAGGTCACTTTAACAAAGTTAATTTGCATCCTCCCGTGCCGCAACAATGTATGAGGGACGAACATGATGAGTCTCCCTGGTTCAGCCAGGGATTGGCCATGCCGTCCGGGTCCGGCCCAGGGGGGAGGAGCTCAATCCTTTTAAACACCGGAATGTTTGGCGCGCGTCACGGCCGCCATAGTGCCGGGTACTATACACGCTGTTGCACAACACTTAGGTGCGCAGCGTGCCACTACAGTAGGCAGGGAACCACTTGCTAAATTGCGACTGAACAGGCTCCTGATGACAGTCACGTTATATGTGACATAGAAACGCGTTGAGCCGCAGCGCAACTGGTTTTCTTTACCGTGCTACTAATGTACCGCTTTAGGCAGGGGATACTGTATGTTGTTGGTGGTGGTATACTGGGGGATTAGGTGGCCAATATTGGGGTATACACCCCTAGTAGTGTACCTGGGGTCCCCGTATGGCCCGAACTTGTGCCTGTTAAATATGACAGGATAGGTCATCCAGTTACACACTGACTAACATCCCTGTATAGTAATCTGTAGTGTGGATTACAGAAATAATATTAGCCACATACACGGCACACCTGTTTGTTAGTGGGGGGTAATGCCATATAGCAAGTCAGGCACATATGTTGGCTATCCCTGACCATGTGGCATTTCCCCTAATAGCCTGAAATGGTGTTTGGTGTTTTTAATATAATATTATCAATAAAGTAGTTTTTTTAGCGATTTTCTCAGGCAGTTAACCCTGATGTTACAAAACTTTGCTAACCCGTGATGTGTTCCACAACAGTTTAAACGAAAATGAAGGTAATTTCATTTTTTTTCTTGCAGATTTTTTATGGTAATATATTTTTTTCCGCAACACAGCAAGGGTTAACAGAAAAATAAACCTCAATATTTATTACCCTGATTCTTCAGTTTACAGAAACACCCCACATGTGGATGTAAACTGCTGTAATGGGCACACGGCAGGGGCGCAAAAGGGAAGGAGCAACAAGTGGCTCTTCATATTCCTCACAGTGACTCTATTTTGGAAACTACAAATAGGTGAAAAAGTTTTATTTGTACTACTTCAGAGTACATATGATTTTTGATAGCTCTATATTACTCTCTTTGTGAGGCAAGGGTAGCCAAAAAATGGATGTTCTGGCACAGTTTTATTTATTTATTTTATGATGTTCACCTCACAGAAAAGATCTTGTCTTATTTTCTAAGGAGCACATTGTTAGGGAAGTGACGATACAAATAGGTCTTTTATTTTATTTTCAGTTTTACATAATAAATCATTTTGGAAAAAATCATGTTTTAGTGTCTCCAATTTCTGTATTTTTGTATTCCTCTGCCGATCGTCTTGTGTAGGAGCTCGTTCTTGTGGGAAGAGTTGAAGCTTTCATTGGTACCATTCTTGGGTACATATGATTTTTTGATCATTCAGTATTACACTTTTTGTGGCAAGGTGACCAAAATGGTTGTTTTGGCAGAGTTATTTTATTTTTACAGCATTCACCTGACAAGGTGGATTCATGTGATATTTTATTTAGAGTCAGTGGTTACAGACGCAGTGATACATGCCTGTTTGTCTTTTCT
Organism: Rhinella marina; assembly: GCA_900303285.1. Lineage (NCBI taxonomy): Eukaryota > Metazoa > Chordata > Amphibia > Anura > Bufonidae > Rhinella > Rhinella marina. The sequence goes on along the minus strand of ONZH01005452.1, from coordinate 53,142 downwards.
ATTTTTTTACAATTTCATGTCTTCATCATGGGAAAGGGTCTTTTTTGTTTTTGCTTTTTTTTACTCAAAACAAGTTTTTTTTAAATTCTGAAACAATTATTTTTGACTTTTTATTTTTCTCAACTTTTTGGGGGTCTGATCCCCTAGGCTGGGGCTCATAGTCTTCTGTGCTGGCAGGCTCTGAGGCCTGTGTAAGACATCAGGCTGCCTTTCCAGCCATCGGGTCACTGTCACCGAAGCATGGGGACCCGATGGGGACGGGAAGGGTGCTGGTACCCTCCGCAAACTGTCAGCATTGACCGAGGCATAGAAGAGGTTAATACACCAGCATCAGAGTATTGACTGATAATGGAGTATACAGCAGGGTTTCGGCTGACAGTGACAGCTGGGTCCATGCCACTGAATGGAAGGTCGCAGGTCCTGCACCCGCCCGATCACTGGGACGTAGCTGTATGGCACGTTACGTCATGTTGCATAGTGCATGTATGCCGCTGGTCAAGAAACGGTTAAAATACCATTTTCCTTAGCAATGCAGCCATATACGAACATGTATGCTGGTCAGTGGCCCAAAGTCATTTAAACCTTTAAATCACACTCATGCCCACTTTGATGCCCATTTGTGTGCCAGTCATTTCTGAGGTCATACTGCTTTCAGCTGATTTCCCCTCAGGACCGCTCAGTGCAATTTATTTTATCACTGGGAAAATTTCTCATAATTCATTAACAAAATCCGAAAAATATAAATAAGAAACTAATGAATAAGAAACCTTCAGCTGCGTCCATCGCACGGTATAGAAATAATTCTGCTACACAGCACATAGAGAACGTCTGCAGTATAAGGCGGGGTTCAGCCGATCAGATATTGATGACCTATCCTGACCAATAGATCATCAATATAAACGGCCGGACATCACCTTTATCTGCCGCTGGTGAAGTGAAGAAAGAAACCACAACAAAAATTGAGATGCTAAGAAATTTGCAAGACAAAGCATAATATACATAAGATTTGTCTAATCTCATACACTGCTGGTTCTGTATTACACTCACGCTGTGTATTTCTACATGGAAAACCGTATATAATCGGCTGTGGATTACACACGGAAAAACCAGAGCGCAAGCGAAGTACAGGACAGTTTGGGTTTCTAAAAAAGCTTTGATTATGTCCTCCATGTATATACAAGAATATGTACAACCATCTGTACTTATATAATTATATACAGGAGATACCCAGGTTATACCAGCATGCTCCATATCACTATATACAAGAAGATGTATAACTTTATACCAGCTGTACATATATAATTATATACAGGAGATACCCAGGTTATACCAGCATGCTCCATATCACTATATACAAGAAGATGTATAACTTATATCAGCTGTACATATATAATTATATACAGGAGATACCCAGGTTATACCAGCATGCTCCATATCACTATATACAAGAAGATGTATAACTTATACCAGCTGTACATATATAATTATATACAGGAGATACCCAGGTTATACCAGCATGCTCCATATCACTATATACAAGAAGATGTATAACTTATACCAGCTGTACATATATAATTATATACAGGAGATGCCCAGGTTATACCAGCATGCTCCATATCACTGTATACAAGAAGATGTATAACTTATACCAGCTGTACATATATAATTATATACAGGAGATACCCAGGTTATACCAGCATAGTCTATACTATAATACACAGGAAGATGACTATGTATATACCAGCTGTACATATATAATTATATACAGGAGATACCCAGGTTATACCAGCATGATCCATATCACTATATACAAGAAGATGTATAACTTATACCAGCTGTACATATATAATTATATACAGGGGATACCCAGGTTATACCAGCATGCTCCATATCACTATATACAAGACGATGTATAACTTATACCAGCTGTACATATATAATTATATACAGGAGATACCCAGGTTATACCAGCATGGTCCATATCACTATATACAAGAAGATGTATAACTTATACCAGCTGTACACATATAATTATATACAGGAGATACCCAGGTTATACCAGCATGGTCTATACTATAATACACAGGAAGATCATACCTCCCAACTTTAGAAAATTGCAAAGAGGGACAATGTGTGCGGCGCGCATCACGGCAGTTTTTTAATACTAGGCCACGCCTCTAACTCCACCCAAATCATAATTACTGGAGCCCCTGCGGCCTTTTTTTTCTTGCGCTTCAATGTCCATATAAATATTAGCACATAAATCATCAGATTATAGCTATTTTAAGGTCCAAATTGCACCAAATAATGGAGTTATTGTCTAATATGCAGGTAAAAACCAAACAGATAGCTTAGTAAGGAGCAATTTAGTAAATTTATTAATGCACATTTATGCATTAATTCTCCAGGTCAAAAAGAGGGACATTTAAGGAGTAAAGAGGGACAGGGGGACTTGGGTCAAAAAGAGGGACTGTCCCTCCCAAAGAGGGACACTTGGGAGGTATGGAAGATGACTATGTATATACCAGTACTGTACATATATAATTATACTCAAATATACCCAGGTGCTGCTCCTGTAACTTAGTAAGTACCTGGGCTAGCCTAGTGCCTAGTGGGCTGAGTGCTGATGGAGGCTGACTGTGCCTGGCTGAGAGAGATGGTAGTGAAGGGGTTAATGACATCTCTGCCCCAGTAATCCTGACAATGGCGGTGACTACACACCTACCTGCCCTGCTGTACACAACATGTACGCACCTACAATGTATGGGCTTCTGACACAATGTAGCCCCGCCCCCAAGTTGTTCTAAAAACTTATGTTCTCCACCAAAACCTTCCTGACTGTAAACCTGTCCCTATTCCTAACCCACACAGGAGACCACACAGAAAATGGAGAGAACGTCCCACAGCCAAACACACAGGACACTTACCTAAATGTTACTTATCACCATCACCTATCTTAGACTCATATTACCTCACCAGGTGATCTAAACTACACCTTTCATGATGTCATGACCATGTGATCCTGTGTGGGAGGAGTCAGGCTCAATGATGTCTTGCTGCAGAATATAAAGGACCTGTGATGACGTCATGACCATGTGATCATGTGTGGGAGGAGTCAGGCTCAATGAAGTGTTGCTGCAGAATGTAAAGGACCTGTGATGATGTCATGACCATGTGATCCTGTGTGGGAGGAGTCAGACTTAATGATGGGTTGCTGGAGGATGTAAAGGACCAGGAGGCTGCAGTTGGTTTCTTATTCGTCAGTTTCTTATTCACATCATTTGTATTTTTTGTTTTTATTTAAGAATTTTGAGGACACCTTATCAACAGTAACAGAAAAAGCTGCAGTGAGCCGTGCTTCACATACATTAGTTGAAAGCGGCATGAAAATACTAAAGATAAGCAAAATGTGGACACAAAGAAATTGTGATTTAAGGGGTTAAATGAATTCGGGCAAGTGATCTCACACTGCCATCATACAGAGGGTGATGCCCTGCATCAGGTACAGTGAAGTTCAGCCGATATATATATATATCTACACTAATATATCGCTCTAACACATGATCCTTTGTTTATTCAGATGTATTGCCTATAAACCGAATGGTGCTATATTCTATACCTCCCCTCTTTATCCACAGAAGAGTATGAATTGTTCCCCTGCAAGATCATGTTTCCTTGAATCCGTCGTTTTAATTAGAGATGAGCGAATCATTCAAAATTTTATTCGCCGAACATTTGTCAAACTTTTCATAAGATTCGTAAATTTGACAAATAGATTCGTTAAATTTGCGTACAAAATATACGTTATTGTGTTTCGTTTAGCAAACATTCGCGCACTAATAACAAACATTCAGTTTTAAAAGGTACGCAAATTCTTTGATCACATACGCATGAGCATACAAATTGCGTACGAAAATGACGGGCTTTGCTGGAGATGAATGGTGGAGCAGGAGGAACACTCTAAGTCTGACCCCTGGCTACATATGGATACTGTATCAGCAGATGACAGCAGATCATCCGGCTGAGACTGAGATGAGCGTGCCATCCACTCTGAGACCTGTGTTGTTGAAATTTGGGTGTAATTGTTTAGGGAATCCATATTACACATCAGGGATACTGCAGGGCAAGTGCAGGGCCAGTAATTAATCAGGCAGGGAGAGAGACAGGGAGAGAGAGACAGGGAGAGACAGGGACAAAGACAAAGACCAGCTGCAGGGCCACAGAGTCTAGTGAAAAATGTCTGGAATGGATAAGCAAAAGGGTTCCAGTTCCAGCCAGAACTCGAGCTCTAAAAAAAAAGGAGTAGGTGGCACAGTGCAGCAGTACCAAAGGACCTGTAGCCGGAGCTTCTACTTGTAGTATTCGCCATACTTGGCCGGTGTTCCACCAGGCTAACCCACCAAGGCGCCAAATTGTAGTGGAGGAGAAAGTGGATGAGGTAGTGGAGTCTCAGAACTTCACACACAGTGCTTCTGCTCGTCTCAGCAGTCGCAGCAGAAGTGATGCATCACTGGCTTACCAAGCCTGAGCCAATTAGGTTAAGGTTCATTATGTGAAAGATCCATTTTTCCTGCATATCTGTGCACTTCTATATTTTTCTGTTATGAAATAGCTCAAAAAAATCTGAATATAGAAAATTCGAAAATAAATAATATACAAGATGGGCTCTAATATACAGGGGGGAGCCAGACAAACACTGGATCAAAATTCTGAATGTAATAAGGCAAATCTATTCCTTGGTTCTAAAAGAGGGACATTTCGGAGGTCTGCTGTTCCAGCAGCACAGCCTGGAGCCTGACTCCTCCCACACAGGATCACATGGTCATGACTTCATCAAAGGTCCTTTACCTCTTCCAACAGCACAGCCTAACTCCTCCCATACTGGATCACATGGTCATGACATCATGGAAGGTCTTATAGCCCACTAATTCCTATCGGTAATGCCTAGAATGTATATGCTCCAGAGAGCTTTTGGTCACGTAACAAGTTAAGTTTGAGACAGGTGATTGTGATAACTAAGGTTTAGGTAAGTGTCCTGTGTGTTGGGGCTGTGGGAGGTTCTCTCCATGTTCTGTGCGGTCTCCTGTGTGGGTTAGGATTAGGGACAGTGGAGAACATTAGGTCATACACTCTATGTTTAATAATGTTGTGTACAGAGGTGCAGGTAAGTGTCATTAACCCGTTCACTACCAGCTCTCTACTGTAGAGTTACTGCCTGGTCACTATTCTACATCGGTTCATCTTCTTTCCATTCAGGTTCCTACAATATAGGATCCGCTCAGTGTATATCCCCTATATAAGATCCTTCTCCTGACTGACCCATCAAGGATGGATAGGGATGGGGACAAGATGGCGGAGAGTATAATAAATCTCACCCTAGAGATCCTCTTCTGGCTTACTGGAGAGGTGAGAGATTCTGATGATGTCACATTACATCATCTTCTCTATGTTACTAACAGATGGACATGACTGGAGATGTATGGAGTGATATTTATTACTGTGTCTCTCCATAACCAGGAATACACAGTAGAGAAGAAGACCTCTAGTGAGCGCTGTCAGGTCCCTATATCTGAAGGACGAGGAGGAAACCTGAGCCCAATATCCAGGCCGATACATGAGCAAGTCAACAGAGAGAAGATCCTAGAGCTCACCAACAAGATCGTTGAGCTGCTGACTGGAGAGGTGACATTGCTGGGAATGCTGGGACATTATACAGTAACACTATGAAGGGATCTGGGTGATGACTGTATCATTGTGTTGTCAGATTTCTATAAGGTGTCAGGATGTCGCCGTCTATTTCTCCATGGAGGAGTCTGAGTATTTAGAAGGACACAAAGATCTGTACAAGAACGTCATGATGGAGGATCACCAGCCCCTCACATCATCAGGTAATAGACATGACTAAATACACACGTCCTTTCATTTTTTATATGTAAGGAATTAATCAGGGGTAAATCTAAATGCTTATGGGCCCTAGTGCAAGAGTTCAGCTTGGGCCCCCCTTTCCTCAGTGCTTTGTGGCAAGGGACAGGTGTGCACATAGCCTTTCTGTTAGCTGAGGTAAAAATTGAAACAGCACCACCCTTCCCCCCCATGTTAAATTCTCAACCTAACCCCTTCCCTCCAGCCCTACTGTTAAAGACATACTTGAAACACATTACATACAGCGCCACATGCCTCTTACATCCAGTAATGTCACCTCTCATGTAGATGTTCTCTTTCCTCATCTTCTCCATTCAGACCAGACCGCCATGATGATTACTTTCAGTCATCTCTTGTCTCTGCAGAGTGCGACAATAAAACATCTTGGTTTCCTACTTTTCCATCATCCTCCCACCTTCTGAACGCCCTGTCCTTCCACCCCCAACACTGTGACCGCTGTGCTCCCCAATACCATAGTGCAGAAACAGCCCCCCTCTGAAAATACTAGAATACTGAAGACTGAGAACACTAGAACCACACAATAATTACCGTATTTCCACACAATGATCTAAAAAATAACTGCACCCAGCAAATAGTGACTCTGATGCTTATAGTGTAAATATGTCCTCCAAAAATAATTGTGCTGAGCTGATACTGTGCCAGGCTGCCCCCCACAGTATGTGCCCATACTAGTAAACATGTTGCCCCATAGCCCCCAGTACTAATACTTCTCCTTATAACGTATGCCAGTAGAAAAATGCCTCTAATATGTGCAAGTACAAAAATACCTGCCTATAATGTGTCATATCAGACCTCAAATTAGACCTACATATCAGATATCAATTCAGATCTCCATTGTCACGACTGTAGGCAGGGAAACACTCACGATGTGAGCCCTAACTTGCATCCAACTTGCTGTCCCTGTTTACCTGCAGAACCTGCAAATGCTTGTCTGAGGAGGAAAAGGAAACCTCCTTAGGTTAGGCTTATAGCAGTCTCTGTGGCCCTGGTAGGCGCTATTATAATAATGGGCAACTGCCCTGTGGACCTCCCTGACTTAGGGGACCAGTCGAGACCCCGATAGCTACGCCACTGGAATTCAGTCACTGTATGTTTTCCCTACAGTTAAAGAAGAGAGAACAACACTGGAGAGATGTCCCAGTCCTCTTCTTCTACAGGATGAGAGATGTCCCAGTCCTCTTCTTCTACAGGATGGTTCAGAAGACCATTACAATGTCCCACAGGATGATCAGGTAGATGGAGATAAGGTCTCATGAAAGGTTCCCTATGATGTGTAGAAGAGCTGTGAGGATCTTGTGTTCAGTCTTGTTTTATAAACCAGTATTCTATGTTTTATCCTTGTATAATGAGAAAGGTAGAGATGGCAGGATTACAGCTAACTATAGACCTTACATGTCGTCTGGATCTTCTCACAGTTTTCTGTGGTTGGAATAAGGAACCAACAAGATGGATATATACAGGAGACCTGCAGATATTTTTGGGTCAGAAAATGAAACATGGCAAATGTGGATCCACCTCGTCTCTCTGAACTCTTCTGCAGGGAAACCACTAGGCTGCTCCACTTGAAGTAGTTTTTGAATAAGCTACTGCTGACCCACGTGTCAAGACAGGCAGAATACATTCCGATAAATGGTCCATAAGGGCAAGCAGCTCAGGATCAGAACAGAGATCAGGCAAGGGTCAGGCAGCAAAGGGTCAAATCTAGAAGTCAGGCAGAAGTCTGTACACAGAACAGACAAGCTTTACATGAAACTAGCATACTAGAACCTATTGATCAGACTCCTTTCCATGTCTTGTAGAGATTACAGTGTGTGCATGCTGGTCCTATAAGAGCCAGAGATAGTGTGTGTACACATGACCTATGGGCAGATAGGTATATATATATCTATAAGTATATATGACAATAGCCATTGTAGTCAGGAAGCAGGTCACAGCTTATGTGGGAGGACATTTACTCCAGCAACCGGGATCACTGGGCAGGGAGAGAGGGATGTCTGTGGGACTGGACCGCTGGAGCCCTGAAGCTGTGGAGCAGGTAAACCAGGCAGCAGGAAGGAGAGGAGATATAGACATGGACCGCTGCCATAGTAGATAACTCTGAGGTCATTTCATCACTTTTTGTCCTTGTAATTGATGATCTTTTCTGGTCTCATCAAACATTCCACACGACTTCTCCATCAGTCTGCTGACTTTTACCATTTCTATTTCACAGCTTTTACATCCAGGTAAAGATCTGAAGAATATTAAGACTGAAGATACATCTGTGAGGGGTGATGAGCAGATCATAGAGGACATTCCCACAGATAACCACCCAGGTGAGTAGTAACCACTACATAAAGCAGAGAAGACTCACAGATTCTACTCCTTCACTGGTTACTGATTACTCATTGTATAGTCAGTAGTGGGGGCAGTTTGGGGGTCACATATTGTACTCTCCGGCACCAGGATCCTTACATGTGCAGTGAGAGTAGATGCATGCCCAGGATATGCCACGTAACAGTGTCTTCTGCGCGATATTTTACACTGCCAGAATCTGACATCAAGAAGCCAGCATAGGTCTGTGAGCACAAGTTGGGCGGGAAAGAGGAGATGACTCCATGACTCGCCCTATCCAGCGATACTCCCCAATAAGGCCCCATTCACACGACCGTATGAATGGGGCCGTATCTATCCGCAAAAATTGCGGGAATAGATGCGGCCCCGTTCACCTCTATGGGGCCGGGCTAGCTCTGTGCCGTGGTTCTTTTGAAGCATGTCCTATACTTGTCCGTGCGCAGACAAGTATAGGCATTTTCTATGGTGCCGCACGGTGTGGTGTGCTGATGACAGGTTCCCTTTAACCACTTCCTGACCGCCCATTGACAATAAATCTTGGGTTTATATCAGATGTTTTAGAACGCCGAGCGGGGGGGGGCACTGTCAGTGAGCAGCAGAGAGAAGGCAGGGACCGCTCCTCTGTGTCTCTGCCTTCTAGATCGCAGTATATACAGTGCTAAACAAGCACTCTGTATACAGCACGAAGCAATGTGCTGCTTCCTGTACCGGTCTGTTGGTCATGTGACTACCGGGGCCGGGGGGGGTGCAGGAGTGAAAAAAAAAAAAGAAGTTAAATGTCCTCCCAAAGGTCTTGTATGACCTTATCGGGGACACAAAGTGTAAAATAAAAAATAAAAATAGTGTTTTGTATTTAAAAAAAAGTTTCACATGTTAAAAATTGGCTTAAAGAGGACCTTTCATGTGTCCTCACACTGCTAACTAACTAGCAGTTTTTACAGGGTTACCGGCCTATAATTACCTGTAGAGGACCTAGAGCCCTTTTTAAATATGGACACCACATTTGCCTTGCGCCAGTCACTTGGCACTGTACCAGTCCCTAGAGACTCTCAAAAAAAGTTTGAACAAAGGCACAACAATAGCTGAACTGACTTCTTTAAGAACTTTTGGGTGTAATCCATCTCACCCAGAGCCTTGTTGACATTTACCTTATTTAACTTAGCTTGGACCATATCTACATTTAGCCAATTGAGTTTATTACTGGATGTACTAACAGCCCTGGTGCCACCAATATCTGCTCCTTTCAATTCTTTTGTATCTACAGAGCTAAAAACCTATTTAGTAACTCTACTTTTTCTTATCTTCAGTTACTACCCGCATATACCATTATTTAGGGGTCCTACCTGCTCAGACCTTGGGTTTTTAGCATTTCTATATAAAGAGTTTTTTGGGATTTGTATTTTTGCAGATTTTTTTTGTGTAAATTTCAAAGTCTACAGCTGATTCCTCAGGTTTGTATTTTTAAATGCCCTTTTTACAGTAGCTGTAAACCATGTGCTGTTTAAAGGGAGTCTGTCACCTCCTAGGCCCCTATAAAGTACTAAAACAGCCCCATAGTACTTGTTAGAATAAAAGCAATGTTACCTTTGGCGCTTTCTTTGGAGCTGTAGAAGTGTCAAAAACGTAGTTTAATTGATATGCAAATGAACCGTCGGAAGTGCCCGGAGGCGGCGTTTACTGCCTTGGAGCCCGGGCTCCTGTCCTTTTTTAAATATATTCCCCGCCCCAGCAACTGCCTCCGCCCGCCATGCACCTCGCGCACTGACTTCGGCGATGCCATGCCCAAAATGGGCATTGCAGTGCGCATGTCCCGGCCCGGCGAGAGACTGCGTAGGCGCGGGATCTCGCCGGCTGAGAAGGAGGACCCGAGTGAGTGTGTTGGCCTGTATGCTCCTTCTGCAATTGCCCATACGGCATAGGTAGGTTAGTGTTAGGTCCCGAGCCACTCTGAGATACCTTGACGTGGTGCTCGGGCTCTGGAATGTTCTTGATATAAGAATATATTGGCGAAAGTCTCATTTTAACATCAGCGTGAGGGTTTAGCCATATATTGTCAATTGCATTACCGCCGCAGTGCACCTCTACTAGTGATTGTTTGACCACAAAAAATAAGCCCTCATACAGCTATGTGAACAGAAAAATGTTATGGCTCAAGGAAGATAGGGAAGAAAATAAAAACGAAAAAGAACTCCAGTATGCAATACAATATGGGGGGGCTCCGGCTGCCATGTCTTAGCACATGGCCAACACCTCATGGTGCTTCAAGAAAAAAATCAATCAATTCATCCTACCTGGATGATGTTCCCCCATGAAGTGCCAGTTAACTGTCTGTGTATACCAGGTTTATACCTTTCAGCCCTCCTCCGGTGTGCAGCAATCATGTCTCTGGGGAAACATTTAGGATTGTGACCTTCTTAGCACAATGGGGGTTGGGTATGCTAACTAACTATCCCTAACTCACTACATGAACATCATTACACAGAATATAGAATGTAATATTAAAGGTAAACCAATCAATACTTAATTAAAGTACACTTACAACACAAGGGTATTCCCATCTTGGACATTGGGGACATATCGCTAGGATTTACCCCCAATGCCTGACAGGTGCGGGGTCTCACCTCTGTTAACGGCACCTATTCATTCTCATGGGAGTGCCAAAAATAGCCGAGCTCTGGCTTGGTTATTTCCATAAGCCCTATAGAAGTGAATGGAGCGGTGGCATTGCGCTTCTCATTCATTTTAATGGGACTTTCGAAAATAGCCGAGCACACCATTCGCACTCCCATAGAAATTACCTAACATAGTGATCTACTGGTCCAGGCTACTGGTCTACTGCTTACTGCTTGTTATCTGTTTTCCCATAGTCAGTTGCTAATTGGATTTGCTCCATGACATGATTTTTTATATAGAAATGCTATAAAATATCAATATAAGCTTATATTATTTAAAAATTATAAAAATCTGATGTATTCTTGGCAGATGACTGTACCAGGAGCTTAGAAGAACATCTGATATTTAAAACAGATGATTGTGGTGTCACAGAAGATGCACATAAAGAACATGCCGTTATCTCAGATGTATCCTCAGCCTTTCACAGCAAAGATCTATCATCAGGTCCTTTGGATGGATTTCAATCTTCTGATTCATCACAGACTGTTAAGCAAAATGAAAGTCACAGAAGAAGTGTTCAACATCAGAGAATTCACACAGCGAAGAAGGCTCTTTCATGCTCAGAATGTGGGAAATGTTATAAATATAAATCGGATCTTATTATACATCAGAGAAGTCACACTAAGGAGAAGCCATTTTCATGTTCTGAATGTGGGAAATGTTTTAAGAGTAAAACAATTCTTGTTATACATCAGAGAATTCACACAGGGGAGAAGCCATTTCCATGCTCAGAATGTGCAAAACGTTATAACTGTAAATCAGATCTTGATAGACATCAGGTAGTTCACACAGGGGAGAAGCCATTTTCATGTTCGATTTGTGAAAAACGTTTTAACCGACAATCACTACTTGTTCTACATGAGAGAATTCACACAGGGGTGAAGCCAATTCCATGCTCAGAATGCGGAAAACGTTTTAACTATAAATCAGATCTTGATAAACATCAGGTAGTTCACACAGGGGAGAAGCGATTTTCATGTTCGATTTGTGAAAAACGTTTTAACCATAAATCACAACTTGTTCTACATGAGAGACTTCACACAGGGGAGAAGCCATTTTCATGCTTAGAATGTGGAAAACGCTTTAACCAGAAATCAGATCTTGTTAAACATCAGAAAATTCACACAGGGGAGAAGCCGTATTCATGTTCAGAATGTGGAAAACGTTTTCACCACAAATCACAACTTGTTAGACATGCCAGAATTCACACAGGGGAGAAGCCATTTTCATGTTCGATTTGTGAAAAACGTTTTAACCGAAAATCACAACTTGTTCTACATGAGAGAATTCACACAGGGGTGAGGCCATTTTCATGTTCAGAATGTGAAAAACATTTTGACTATAAATCTCAACTTGTTATTCATCAGAAAATTCACACAGGTGAGCAGCCATATTCATGCTCAGAATGTGGAAAACCCTTTAACCGTCAATCAGATCTTCTTAGACATGAGAGAATTCACACAGGGGAGAAGCCATTTTCATGTTCAGAATGTGGGAAATGTTTTACTGATAAATCAAATCTTGTTAAACATCAGAAAATTCACACAAAGAAAAAGCCATTTTAATGTTCAGAATGTATTAAATGTGTTAATTATAAAGCAGATCTTGTTAGACATTAGAGAATTCATATAGGGAAAAACTGTTTTCATGTTCAGAATGTAGGAACTATAATAGAATTAAGTCAAGACTTAGCACATATCAGAGAATTCACACAGGGACAAAGCCATTTTCATTTTCAATATGTCACCTCTAATTGCACATTAATGAACTTATAGAGGAAAAATATTTTTCGTTCACAATGTGCTAAATGTTTTATTCTCATAACATATCTTCTTAAAGATTAAAGAGAGTCACAAGAAAATTCACTGGACCAAGCACGAAGCCTTAGGGCTAGCTCACCTTTCACAAAAGAATTTGTTGCTTTATTCTGGAGAAATGAATTCAGCAGGACAGCAGACATTTTTGTTTAACTTAACTACTTCAAGTCTGCCCATTGACTATAAACGTCCTTCAGTTTTTCCCCACTGTGTGCAGCACCTGTACATAGAAGCTCCATGACTCAGCTGCCTCCTGACAGCCAAGAACATGGAGCTTTAACCTGAGACCTTTTTTCCTGGCCTCCAGGCTTTTGATCACTCTGACAAGCTGTTAAGGCCATCACAAATACTTGTACTATCTCCCTCTCATTACTGCCGGTCACAGAGCAGTTTACAACCACATATGGGGTGTTTCTGCAAACTTCAGAATCAGGAAAATAAATATTCAGGTTCACCCTTGCTATCTTATGGGAAAAATGAATTAGAAATTGAAAATTTGCGAAAAAATCTATATATTTTAAATTTCACCTTCCTTCTGTTTTAATTCTTGTGAGAAATCTAAAGGGTTAACAAACTTTGTAAAATCAGTTTGGATTACATTGGGGGCTGTAGTTTCTAAAATATGTTCATTTATGGTAGGTTTCTATTATTTAAGCCCCTCAAAGTCACTTTAGAACTGCAAAGGTCCGTTAAAATTAACTATTGGAAATTTTCTGAAAATCTTAAAAATTACATCCAAAATTCAAAGCCTTTGAACGTCCTAAAAAAATAAAATTACATTTCCAAAATTATGCCAACATAAAGTAGACGTACGGTGAATGTTCATTAATAACAATGTTATTAGATATCCCTATGCAACTTAAAAGCAGAGGAATTCATATTTAAAAAATTGTGATTTTTTTTTTTTTAATTTTCTGTAAATTTTGATTTTTTTTATAAATAAAGGTAAAACATATTGACTCAAATTTACCATTAACATGAAGTACAATGTGTCACGAAAAAAAAAAATCTCTGAATGGCTTGGATAAGTAAAAGCGTTCCAAAGTTATTACCACATGAAGTGACAAATGTCAGATTTGCAAAATTAGGCCTGGTCAGGAAGGGGGTAAATGGCCCAGATCTGAAGTGGTTAAACTAGCACTCCCACAAAATAATGTTTCTCTGACCTGTATATGATATAAACTGTAGTGAAGGTATTTACCAGTGATGGTATTTGTGAGTTATAACCTCCCTTCTGATCCTTAGCTGTGTCATGTGACCAGCACTCTGATTTCCAACTAACACAGGACAGGAGGTCAGTTACTTCTCTATTCATTCCTATGAGACTGACCTTGAGGCTCCTATAGAAATACATGGAGACAGGGGCGTAGCTATAGGGGAAGCTGCTTTGGGGCCTGAATTCAGAAGGGGCCCACCCAGGAGGAGGACTAAAAGACATTATTGTCAGGGCCTCCTCAACAGTATTATACAATTACATTATATACAGAGACACTGTAGGAAATGGACGGAGCGGCTGCCGAGACTTGTCTGAGAGTGATCTTGACTAGCCACAGGAGTGGGGGCTGCACGGGAGTCGGAGGTTGCAAATAATTTGCAGGGGTGGGGGTGCCCCATTCAAAAATTTACTCTAGTTAGGCCACTGCATGGAGAAACCGTTTACACATAAGATAGAAAGTCGGGGTGCTAGTCACATGAAACAGAAGCGAGGGGATAACTCACAACTACAGACACTGAGAAGAAGATTTCCTTCACTATAGTTTACACCTGGTAACTTTCTAACGGGTCAGAGAATAAAATTTTTTGTGGTAGTGCTACTTAACAAGTAATGCAAGAATAAAACAGCAGTTATCCTCAAAGTAAAGTCACTTGTCATCCAAAAGTCAGTTACAAGCAATAAATGACGATTAGGGCTTCTCATACATGATGCGGTCCTGGCAGTGAGGTCTGCACGCAGCTCAACACTAATTACCAGGACACACCTGTAATGGTTGCCCATCACCTGCACCTGTACAAGCATCGTGCGTGGGCAGCCTACGAAATACACTGGTCCCTCAACATACAATATTAATTGGTTCCAGGACGACCATTGTAAGTTGAGTAATCGGTTCCAAAGCCCCAAAATCATCCAAGATAAGAGAAAATGAAGATTTAAGAAAAATAAGCAGATAACTAAGAGAGATAATTCAAGTCCTTACATATAACAGTCAGGAATTACTGATAACTAGAAACCAGTGTTCCCTGTAAGCTCCGCAGGCGCATGGCTGCGCAGCTTACTTTCTGCCTCCGCTCAGGGCCTTTCCTGGCCCGCTCACCGCCGCAACCCGGACTTAATTTATAGTGTATGCTTGTTTACTTCTAGAATCTCTGATTTAATACTATGATGGATCAATACACAAACCCCTCTAGAGTAAGACGAAAATGTGGCATGGATCTCACACCCCCACCACCCTCTACCCAATCGTCCTACCTCATCTTTATTTAAGTGAGTCTATTGAAGGCATATAACTGCCGGGAGATACTTTTTAAGCACGTCCATCACTGCAATCCTCTTCCTACCATCATTGAGACCTCTTACATTCCAAGATACGATCGGAGTAGTATTAATAATTTTGTTGTTTGGTATCAACCTACTCATTCTTTACCCCTCCATCAATAAAGAGCCAGGATAGGAAGAGGAAAGAAGAGATAGGGGAGAAAAGGACAAGGGCATATCAAAAAGGAAAATGCTGTTCCAAAAAAAAAAAAAAAAACACATCCCACTCAGGTCCCAAAACCCTAGGCCATTAACGAACATTGGTCTGGGTCAAAACTAAACACCCTAACCCCCCCCCAATCACCTCATCTTAACCTTAAAAGTTACCCAAAAAAAAAAAGATTTTTAACTAAGACCATTGCGATCCATCCAATCTACCACTTCAGTTGAGGAATTAAATATCAAGATTTTTTCTTTATATACTACCCTCAATCTCGCTGGGTACAACATTGAATAATGGATCTCACGAGTTCTCAATTTACGTTTAACTTCCTGGAAGCTGCTTCTAGCATCATTCGTTGCCTTAGAGAAATCTGGATACAGGAAGATTTTATTACCATTAAAACTAATATCTCCTTTTTTCCGTGCAAGCTGTAACAGAATATTCCTATCTTGCGGGGAGAGAAATTTTACCAGAATAGGACTAGGTAATACCCCTGGGGCTTTCCTCCTACCTCCCAGTCGATGGGCTCTTTCTACACTAAAGAATTTAGTGAGATTCTCCATTCCAAATGTATTCAGCAACCATGTATAAATAAAAGTTACACAGTCATGTCCTTCCACCCCTTCTGGGAACCCAATTATTTTAATATTAGCCCTACGCGAGCGATCTTCAAGGTCTATAAGTTTCTTTTCCCAGCTCTCTTCTTTAGTTTTTAATGACTGTACATCCCCTTTCATAGCAGTTACTTGATCCTCTAGGTCCAAGATACGATTTTCTGCCTCCTCCATCCTTTCTCTAACAGTAGCTAGGTCCACTCTAACAATGGTTATATCCATTTTAATACTGTTGACCTAGTAGAATGGAAATTGAAATTGTATGATTTTTTTGGTTTCAGAGATGAAGGATTTTGGGTGAACAGGGGTGTTACTTTAGTTAAGCATTTATTTAACAAGAATGGAGAGCTAAAATCTTTTGGATGTTTACAGCAGGAATTTGGGATCAATAGTGGTGACTTTCTTAGATTTATGCAAGTTTCACATATATTTCAATGTACAAAGAATAAAGAAGTATATAAATGGGAAGAGGTATCTATAATAAATATTAACACTATGTTAGAAGAGAAAGTGATTACTGGAAACATATATAGGGAATTGAATCAAAAAGTGTGGGATTGTCAATATAAGAAGAAGTGGGAGGAGAGGATGGGTCTGATAGAAAATAGAAATTGGATAGAAATAAGAGAGTCAATAGCAAGGGCCGGCCCTAGAGTTAGTAGTAGAGTTAGACAATTTTTTATTTTAAACAATGCATATTACACTCCGCAAAAATTATATAAAATGAAACGAAGAGAGACAGATTGCTGTCCTAAATGTTTAAGGGATAGTGGAGACTTAATGCATCTGTTATGGAGATGTCCGAAATTGCATAGATTTTGGAACGAGGCACGAGTAGGAATCAATAATTTGTTACATACTGACCCATGGATATTTATTTTAGGTGATACTTCGCAATTAAGAGGGACTAGGACTATGAAGGATATGATAATTCAAATGACTGGTTGTGCTAAAAAGGCTATATTGAGGTTATGGATTTCAGAAAAAGTACCAGTATTACATGATTGGGAAAGAGAGGTGGAAGACTTAATAATGTCTGAGTTTTTTGTTATTAGTAACGGAACGGGAGGAGGGGAAAGGGATAGAAGATTAAAAATATGGAGCGATAAATGGAAAAAATGGCCTAGCTTTGAGAAATTGTGCTTGTGGCTATATTATGCAAGATTGAAGGATAATTAGGAGTGGGGGAGGAATGGGATAGGGGCTATATTGTATATTGTATATTAATGACGGATTGTAATTGGGGGACTGAATTCTGTCAACAGGGGTAAGAGCAGAAATGTAGAACTTGTCTCTAAATAAGATAATGGGATGATGGGAGGATAAAGAGGGGGTTCTTTTTTTTTTTTTTATTATATGTTGTGTATATGAGGTGACTATTTAATGAGTTTGGCTCCTTTCTGTGTCCGTCACCTCCCTTAGCGCTCCGCCCCGTCCCCTCCTTGGGGCTGGGCCTGGATCTGTAGAGACTGGTTTACAATTTCCTGGTGAATGATAAATGTGAGGAGAGGATAAGGTCCCACTATGGGTCAGTTCTGATCCAGGAGCGGAGGCTGGTTCCTTTCATAATGAGATGGATACCTGTGTCATATACATGGGTCCCCAACCCAAGTTTGTATGTAAACTCTCCCATCTTTAAACACCTCATGATAGCCGCAATTAGTGGTTAGATGAGGAATGATTGATGGAGGAACGGAAAGTGGAATAAATAATAAAAAGTGGAGAGGTGTGAAATGAGAATTATGAATTTGGGATGTAGACTGGTCAATGGGGATCGGGCTGGAGTCGGGGGGGGGGGGGGTTGGGGTAGGGGTGCGGTGGGGAGTGGGGCGGTTAAGGAATGGGAGCCAACAAGGGTATGTATGTGTGTTTTCCTTTTCTCTTTTCCTTCTTTTTTTTTTTTTCTCTCTCCCCCTCTTTATTTCTAGTTTCTGGTTACTAAATGATTGGGTAATGACGATTTGAATATATAATAACTCAAGCTCAATACTGGCCCTTGTGGCAGAGTTCAGTCCCTGGAAATAAAATAAATTATCTATGTGGGGGAGATGCTGTTGGGAGTGGGAGGGGGGGGGGTTTAAGGGGGTTAAGTTGATTATGTTGTATTTTTTCTTTTGTATGTGATTAAAAAATTTATATAAAGGGAAAAAAAAATAGTGTATGCTTGTTCCGATAGGGAAGCCCTGTTGCGGTGGGCTTGGAACAGGTATACACTATGCTTCCCTTAACGTCCTGACGCTCAAGACGTTCCTGTGCGGCGCTCCCAGCTTGCCCCGCCTCCTCCCTCAAGCCGCGCTGCTGCTACTGGATGGGGAGGACATGTGCAGCGTGGCAAAGAGGGGAAAGAAGAAGGAAGAAGACGACAAAGGCCCCAGCCCCCTCCAGAGTATTGAAGTGGTGTCGGAGACAAGGGCCAAGTAACTGTAAGTTTTTATGTATTTCATGTGTGTGTATGCGTACACTGTGTATATACTGTATATTGTACAGGGGTTATATTGTCCGGCATGGAGTAACCGCCATGCATGTGCTGTACAATATATATTATAACCCCTGTACCATGCTATACAATGTACATTATAATCCATTCACCATGCTGTATAATATACAGTATAATCCGTACACCATGCTGTATAATATACAGTATAATCCATACACCATGCTGTATAATATACAGTTTAATCCGTACACCATGCTGTATAGTATACAGTATAATCCGTACACCATGCTGTATAATATACAGTATAATCCATACACCATGCTGTATAATATACAGTTTAATCTGTACACCATGCTGTATAATATACAGTATAATCCGTACACCATGCTGTATAATATACAGTATAATCTGTACACCATGCTGTATTGTATACAGTATAATCCGTACATCATGTATAATCCATACACCATGCTGTATTTACAGTATAATCCGTACACCATTCTGTATAATATACAGTGTAATCCGTACACCATGCTGTATAGTATACAGTATAATCCGTACACCATGCTGTATAGTATACAGTATAATCCGCACACCATGCTATATAATATACAGTATAATCTGTACACCATGCTGTATAATATACAGTATAATCCATACACCATGCTGTATAATATACAGTTTAATCTGTACACCATGCTGTATAATATACAGTATAATCCGTACACCATGCTGTATAATATACAGTATAATCTGTACACCATGCTGTATTGTATACAGTATAATCCGTACATCATGTATAATATACAGTATAATCCGTACACCATGCTATATTTACAGTATAATCCGTACACCATTCTGTATAATATACAGTATAATCCGTACACCATGCTGTATAGTATACAGTATAATCCGTACACCATTCTTTATAATATACAGTATAATCTGTACACCATACTGTATAGTATACAGTATAATCCCTACACCATGCTGTATAGTATACAGTATAATCCCTACACCATGCTGTATAATATACAGTATAATCCATACACCATGTTGTATAATATACAGTATAATCCGTACTCCATGCTGTATAATATACAGTATAATCCATACACCATGCTGTATTGTATACAGTATAATCCATACACCATGCTGTATTGTATACAGTATAATCCGTACACCATGCTGTATAATATACAGTATAATCCATACACCATGCTGTATTGTATACAGTATAATCCATACACCATGCTGTATAGTATACAGTATAATCCGTACACCATGCTGTATAATATACAGTATAATCCGTGCACCATGCTGTATAATATACAGTATAATCCATACACCATGCTGTATAGTATACAGTATAATCCATACACCATGTTTTATAATATACAGTATAATCCGTACACCATGCTGTATAATATACAGTATAATCCGTACACCATGCTGTATAATATACAGTATAATCCATACACAATGCTGTATAATATACAGTATAATCCATACACCATGCTGTATAACATACAGTATAATCCCTGCACCATGCTGTATAATATACACTATAATCCGTACACCATGCTGTATAGTATACAGTATTATCCATACACCATGTTTTATAATATACAGTATAATCCATACACCATGCTGTATAATATACAGTATAATCTGTACACCATGCTGTATAATACACAGTATAATCCGTACACCATGCTGTATAATACACAGTATAATCCGTGCACCATGCTGTATAATATACAGTATAATCCGTACACCATGTCCTAAAATATACATTATAATCCATACACCATGCTGTACAATATACAGTATAATCCGTACACCATGCTGTATAATATACAGTATAATCCCTACACCATGCTGTATAATATACAGTATAATCCGTACACCATGCTGTATAATATACAGTATAATCCGTACACCATGCTGTATAGTATACAGTATAATCCGCACACCATGCTATATAATATACAGTATTATCCCTACACCATGCTGTATAATATACAGTATAATCCGTACACCATGCTGTATAATACACAGTATAATCCATACACCATGCTGTATAGTATACAGTATAATCCGTACACCATGCTGTATAGTATACAGTATAATCCATACACCATGTTTTATAATATACAGTATAATCCGTACACCATGCTGTATAATATACAGTATAATCCGTACACCATGCTGTATAATATACAGTATAATCCATACACAATGCTGTATAATATACAGTATAATCCATACACCATGCTGTATAACATACAGTATAATCCCTGCACCATGCTGTATAACATACACTATAATCCGTACACCATGCTGTATAGTATACAGTATTATCCATACACCATGTTTTATAATATACAGTATAATCCATACACCATGCTGTATAATATACAGTATAATCCGTACACCATGCTGTATAATACACAGTATAATCCGTACACCATGCTGTATAATACACAGTATAATCCGTGCACCATGCTGTATAATATACAGTATAATCCGTACACCATGTCCTAAAATATACATTATAATCCATACACCATGCTGTACAATATACAGTATAATCCGTACACCATGCTGTATAATATACAGTATAATCCCTACACCATGCTGTATAATATACAGTATAATCCCTACACCATGCTGTATAATATACAGTATAATCCGTACACCATGCTGTATAATACACAGTATAATCCATACACCATGCTGTATAGTATACAGTATAATCCGCACACCATGCTATATAATATACAGTATAATCCGTACACCATGCTGTATAGTATATGGTATAATCCGTACACCGTGCTGTATAATATACAGTATAATCCGTACACCGTGCTGTATAGTATACAGTATAATCCGTACACCGTGCTGTATAATATACAGTATAATCCCTACACCATGCTGTATAATATACAGTATAATCCGTACACCATGCTGTATAATATACAGTATAATCCGTACACCATGCTGTATAGTATACAGTATAATCCGCACACCATGCTATATAATATACAGTATAATCCCTACACCATGCTGTATAATATACAGTATAATCCGTACACCATGCTGTATAATACACAGTATAATCCATACACCATGCTGTATAGTATACAGTATAATCCGTACACCATGCTGTATAGTATACAGTATAATCCGTACACCATGCTGTATAGTATACAGTATAATCCGTACACCGTGCTGTATAATATACAGTATAATCCCTACACCATACTGTATAATATACAGTATAATCCGTACACAATGCTGTATAATACACAGTATAACCCGTACACCATGCTGTATAATATACAGTATAATCCATACTGTATAAAATACAGTAAAATCAATACACCGTGCTGCATAATGTACAGTATAATCCGTACACCATGCTGTATAGTGTACAGTATAATCTGTACACCATGCCGTACAATATACAGTATAACACCTACACTGTGGGGTTATGCTATATATTGTATGGCAGGGTTTATGAACTATACTGTATATTATACAGCATGGTGTATGGATTATACTGTATATTATACAGCATGGTGTACGGATTATACTGTATATTATACAGCATGGTGTAGGGATTATACTGTATATTATACAGCATGGTGTACGGATTATACTGTATACTATACAGCATGGTGTAGGGATTATACTGTATATTATACAGCATGGTGTAGGGATTATACTGTATATTATACAGCATGGTGTAGGGATTATACTGTACATTATACAGCATGGTGTATGGCTTATACTGTATATTATACAGCATGGTGTACGGATTATACTGTATATTATACAGCATGGTGTACGGATTATACTGTATATTATACAGCACGGTGTACGGATTATACTGTACATTATACAGCATGGTGTATGGCTTATACTGTATATTATACAGCATGGTGTACGGATTATACTGTATATTATACAGCATGGTTTAGGGATTATACTGTATATTATACAGCATGGTGTAGGGATTATACTGTACATTATACAGCATGGTGTATGGCTTATACTGTATATTATACAGCATGGTGTATGGATTATACGGACGCAACCGTTTTTTTTTCCACAGACACAGGAAAAAAGTCACCTATTTTTACGGACTGTTCAGAAATTTCTGGAGGGTAAAAATGGACACATGGACCAACCACAGATCCTTCATGGACATCTTCACGGATGATACATAGACACTTTTTTTTCACGGATGCAACACTGAAATGTGGACGAGGCCTAAGGACCTGTTTAACCTTTTGTGGTATGGGATCAGCTACAAATAATTATGGCCAATAAAGTGGAACAGAAGAATGGTAGAAAATCAGACACAAGTGCCCAGGGGCAGAGTTCGGGCTGTAAGTGCCCAGGCTGCTCTGCCTTTTTCTCAGATAACTCTTCCCCAGCCTCTTGCATCATCCAGTGTACTGGCTGAGATCCCGCTGGCGCATGAGCACTGCATAGAGCGATGCAGCTGCCCACAGTGGTCATCACAGTGCGCATGCCCGGGCCCGGCTGTGAACTGCGAACTTGTGGGATCTCAGCCAGTACACTGGATGATGCAAGGGGCTAGGAAGAAGTTATGTGAGAAGAAGGCAGAGCGGCCTGGGCACTTGTGAGCCCTCATTTGTTTATGAATAAAACAGTGTTTTTGCCTGTGGTGGACATCAAAACAAAAGAACAAGGTACCATTGTACTCATGTATAGTTGTGCTACAGAGCTATGTAAGCGGTGTATAAGGTCAAATTGTGATGACAGACTCCCAATAATTGTCTTGTACACTTTACATCTTACTATACAAAACTCCTTTCTAGCCCATTGCGTCATCCATTGTACTGGCCGAGATCCCACAAGTTCGCAGTTCACAGCCGGGCCCGGGCATGCACACTGTGATGACCACTGTAGGCAGCTGCATCGCTCTATGCAGTGCTCATGGGCCAGCGGGATCTCAGCCAGTACACTGGATGATGCAAGAGGCTAGGGAAGAGCTATCTGAGAAGAAGGCAGAGTGGCCTGGGCACTTACAGCCCAAACTCCACCCCTGGGCACTTGCAAGTCCTCAATTGCATATGAATAACACAGCGTTTTTGCCTGTGGTGAACAACAAAACAAAAGATCGAGGTATCATTGTACTAATGTATAGTTGTGCTGACCGCCACTGTATCTGATGAGGGGCCTCACCCTCTGTATGTTCGCAGTGTGAGATCACTTACCTGAATTCATTAAATCTAAATAACTTGTCAAGAAATGCTATTCATAGTATGGAGTTGGCTGTACCATGTGCCGGCTGATATGATAGTGAACAACGATCGCTCTGCCCCCATCATTTAACTCCTCAGATCTCGCAATCAACGCAGATCGTAGTGAAATCGCGGGGCTCCGATCAGTTACTATGGCAGCCTGGATGCTTCTGAACTTTTTCCAGGCCTGCCATGGTATGCTCCCTGGTGTGCTGTGCATAATTTTAATTTAAAAAACATGTATCACAGCATCAGAAAATGTATGAGCTTTTAAGATATTTTTTTAAAAATTGTGTCTAATGTTTGTTGATCAACTTTTCCTCAAAAAACATTGAATAACGGTGATCAAAATGTTGGAAGTTTCACAAAAATGGTACCAATGGTAAACAATAGAAACAACAATAGAAAGAACATTTAAAAATGGACTGAGAGGACAGACAGAATGTGAGACAGGTGTAACACCTCAATTTGTGAATGAGGCCCCAGTAGAATTGCTTATGTATTAATCAATGTGGACAGTGTTCAGTTAGACTGTTCTGTGCCCTGCAGCTTCAGATTACTGTCCCTGTACTGTCCCTGTCATTCTGGGTGTTGGAGAATCACGATTAGATCTGATGGTCGGCCATGTTGTATTAGGCAGACATCTTGTGTTCTCATCTCAGAAAGGAGTTCAGGAAAGAGTTAAAGTGAAGAAATAGCTTGGTTAGGGAAGAATCTTGATGTACTTTGGCTAATAAAATTTTTAAGTAATCAATTAAAAGGGTCATGATTAGGGATAAGCGGACCCGTCGATGTTCGGATTCGACCGAAATTTACTTCAGAGTTTGGTTCGGGTACCCGAAGTTGAAGTCAATGGAGACCCGAACTTTGGTGCTGTAAAATTACTGTAAAATTGTCATAGTAAGTGCGAGAGGGCTGCAAAAGGAAGACAAATGGGTGAAAATTGCCCTGAAAACAAATTTGGATAGGGAAAGGACTTAAAAAATGTCGAATACAAAGAAATAAAAGTGAAGTAGAGGTTGAGGAGGCGTTGGATGTGGCGATATAGGTGGAAGAAGCGGAGGAGGAGGTAGCCAACACTGTTTTTGTGGGTTTTTTAATTTTTTTAATTTGGGAAGGCTCCAAGACGTTGGGAAATGGCAAACAGAACAAACAAACTGCACTGGAATATAACAATGTCTGGGTGTGTCCGGTATACTTGTCTCATCAGCCCAAAGTACGGACAAGTCCTGTGGGATCCATGCCTTGTTCATTTTAATGAACATGAGCTTGTCCACGTTGGCTGTGGACAGGCAGATGTGCCTCTCCTTGATCACCCCCCTTCGCCGGGCTACATTCGGACACTTGCTGCAGGGCGGGGCAGCACCTCCAAGGCGTAAAGGGCAAGCGCAGGCCATGTGCCCAATTTGGAGACCCAGAAGTTAAATGGGGCAGACGCATCAGTCAGTACTTGCAGATGTGTGGACAAGAACTCTTCCACCATGTTGCTGAAACGCTGCCTCCTGCTAACACGGTCCATATCAGATGGAGGTGCTGGATGTTGTGGCATGCTGACAAAAGGGTTCTGAGGTGGTGCAGCTTCCCCTGCTGCGTTGGCGACTCCCTCCTCTGCCTTGTGCTTCCACTGAGCCCCTGCTGTCAGGTGGGAAAGCCATCAGTAGTGCATCTAGCAGTATGCACGCATATTCATGCATCTTCCAATCATGCTCCAGTGACGGAAGTAAGGAAGGCGCCAGTAATCAGCACTGGTAACCATCAGGGCTACTCAGCGGTCGTTGCGCAGGCACTACAGAATATATTTGCTCATGTGTGCCAGGCTGCCCAGACGACAAGCTGTCCTTGATGGGAGCTGTATCGTCTGTGTCCTCTGTATACCCACAGCCACTCTCCAGTGATGCCCGTGAGCTGATTTGGGTGCCACCCTGCTGTGAACGGGGATCCTCCTCCTCATCCTCCAAAACTATACCCTGGCTGTACAGTTGTGTACCTGGCAGCTGTTGGTGCAGGAACCCACCCTCTGAGCCACCTGTGAACTACTGGCCTGATAACCATGTGAATGATCCCTGTTCCTCCTCCTCTTCCTTCTGTGCCACCACTTCAACCATCATGGCCTGAAGCGTTTTTCAAGGAGGCATAAAAGTGGTATAGTAATGCTGATGATGGTGTCATTAGTGCTGGCCATATTGGTGGAGTACTTGAAACAGCGCAATACGGCACACACATTCCACATGTAGACCCACTTGGTGGTGAAGTGGTGCTGTTCCACAGAGTGACTTACCCGTGTGTGCTGCAGCTGAAACTCCACTGTCACCTGCTGCTGCTACTCGCACGGTCTCTCCAGCATGTGCAAGGTGGAGTTAGACGTTCTGGGTACGTCATAAATGAGGCGGTGACCGGGAAGGCAAAAGTTATTCTGCAGTGCAGACAGTCAGACTGCCCGCACTTTCTGCAGAAGCTCTGACATCTCAGGATAATTGTTCCGGAACCTCTGCACCACCAAATTCAGCAAATGCACCAGGCAAGGGATTTGCATCAAACCAGCTAGGCCCGGAGGTTCTCTGAGATTTCGCCCATTATCTCACATCACAAGCCAGGCTTGAGGCTCAGTGGCACCAACCACTCATTGGTCTGTTCTTCGATGCCTGTCCACAGCTCCTGCATGGTGTGGGGTTTCCCCCCCAGACAGATAAGTTTCAGAACAGCCTGCTGTCATTTCCTCCTAGCTGTACTGAAGCTGGTGGTCCAGGTGTTACGCTGACCGGATGAGGATGCATTTGAGGAGTAGGATTAGGCAACAGGGGGCACCAAGAAATGTCCAGCAATCCTTGGACTACCTAGACATCATGGAACCAGGAGTTCATAAGAAATTATGAACTAACCGCACATCTCAGAAACAAAAAACGTTCACGTCTCTGCGACCCTGGGACCGAGACGGATGTTTTCCTGGTCTTTGTTTGTTTGTGGGACTCAGAGCAGGGGAGATACAGGGAACTCCTAATTGCAACCAAATATCAATGATATGTTTGGTCTCAACATGCTCCAATGGTTCAGGTGGATTTGTCGGTACCAGAACCATCTCCCTATGACCTTCCTGTGAGGAGCGATGAGCCATAATAGGTTTTGTGGATTTTTAGCTACCAGGACCAGGAAGGGGGATTGGAATCCTCCCAGGGGGAGAGAGGGGCATGACCGACTAAGAGTTAAAATTCCCGTGAAGGGTACAAACCATGGTCTTTCTCTGAACACGTGTAACGTGTTTGGAGGAACCTTGGAAAACCTGCTTATGTCTCTGCCTCCTGAGGGGCTATGACATTCACCATCACAGCTAAAAGATTACGCCTTCATCCGGTAACTGACTTTCATTTGCTAACTCTGATTGTACCACCATCTGTATTTGCATATCAGACCATTGTATATATCTGTGTATATATAGTGTTGTGTCTAGTGCGCCCTTAAGGCAATTAACTATATAAATTAATCTTGGGCTGTTCTGTATCTCGATCCACGAATCCCAGATGTCCGTGTCTCGGCATAAAGTTATACACTACCTGGAGTTGGTTTCTGACCCAATATAACCCGGTTAATGGACCCGGCTTATATCTAACGAGGAACTGGTAGCAGTCTATTGGGCTGTCGGGACTCTGTTTCACTGGGGCAGTAAAAAGGCTCTCTCAGCTTGTCAGGGTTGTGAGCGGGTGTTGTGTCACGCTGATGGTAATGTGGACCACCCTCTCTCGCTCCCTGTACCCGTGTGGAGAGGTGTCTGTGTAAACTGTGCCAAGCTGACCTTATGTACTTGGTAACTAGTGACGTACAGTGACGTCAGGCGGGGGTGTGAGGTGCGGTATCGTCACAGGTGGTACCAATACACCTTGCAATGAATTAAAGAACCAACTGGTCCTACCTCATCTTGGGTGAAAACAATTCATTCCGCAAAAATCAAGCCTTCACACAGCACCATGGAAAGGAAAATTAAAAAAAGTTGTATGTGTCTTGGGATATGGCAATGCAAAACCATTTTCTACTTTTTTTTTTAATAACGTTTTTATTGTGGAACGGTTGCAAAACTTTAACAAAAACTATGTATTTGGTATCACTATAATCAAATAACGAACAAAGTTATCATGTCATTTGTGTCAAAAAATAAACGCTGCAAATTTTATAGTGTAAAAACAGTATTGATGTTTTCCCCATTTGTTTACGTGTACCCCAAAATGGCCTTAAAAAAACTAGTACTTGTAACGCAAAAACAAGCCCTCATACCACTACATAAAATTAATCAAAGTTATAGCTTTTGGAAGTTGACAAATTAACATTTTAAAAAATCACGCTATGCTCAGGTCCTTCAGCAGGTATTTTTCAATCACGAGATGGATGAGGTGAGTGATTTATTATTTTTTTTAACCCAAAAAGCCATATTGCACTAGTGTATTTAATGGCTGTTAGACGGGTGCACTTTGGTCTAAGGGGCCATTAAAAATGGTCTCTTTGATTGATAGGCGGAATGGGGTTTTAACAGATACAAATTAATTTCTTGTTGAAGTTTGCTCATCTCGAATTATCACATTCTGAACATTAAAATGTCTTCTTTCCAGTGTGAATTCTCTGATGTCTAACAAGATGTGATTTACGGTTAAAACATTTTCCACATTCTGAACATGAAAATGGCTTCTCCCCTGTGTGACTTTTCTGATGTTTAACAAGAGTTGATTTATCAGTAAAACATTTTCCACATTCTGAACATGAAAATGGCTTCTCCCCTGTGTGAATTCTCTCATGTATAACAAGAGTTGATTTTTGAGTAAAACATTTCCCACATTCTGAACATGAAAATGGCTTCTCCCCTGTGTGACTTTTCTGATGTTTAACAAGAGTTGATTTTTCAGTAAAACATTTCCCACATTCTGAACATGAAAATGGCTTCTCCCCTGTGTGAATTCTCTCATGTATAACAAGAGTTGATTTTTCAATAAAACATTTCCCACATTCTGAACATGAAAATGGCTTCTCCCCTGTGTGAATTCTCTCATGTATAACAAGAGTTGATTTTTCAGTAAAACATTTCCCACATTCTGAACATGAAAATGTCTTCTCCCCTGTGTGAATTCTCAGATGTTTAACAAGAGTTGATTTATCAGTAAAACATTTCCCACATTCTGAACATGAAAATGGCTTCTCCCCTGTGTGAATTCTCTTGTGTCTAACAAGAGTTGATTTATCAGTAAAACATTTCCTACATTCTGTACATGAAAATGGATTCTCCCCTGTGTGACTTCTCTGATGGCTAAGAAGATGTGATTTTTGGAGAAAACATTTCCCACATTCTGAACATGAAAATGGCTTCTCCCCTGTGTGAGTTCTCTCGTGTCTAACAAGAGTTGATTTATCAGTAAAACATTTCCTACATTCTGTACATGAAAATGGATTCTCCCCTGTGTGACTTCTCTCATGAATAACAAGAGTTGATTTAGCAGTAAAACATTTCCCACATTCTGAACATGAAAATGGCTTCTCCCCTGTGTGAATTCTCTGATGTTTAACAAGATGTGATTTATGGTTAAAATGTTTTTCACATTCTGAACATGAAAATGGCTTCTCCCCTGTGTGACCTCTCTGATGTCTAATAAGATCTGATTTAGATTTACAACTTTTCCCACATTCTGAGCATGAAAGAGCATTCTCCCCCGTGTGACTTCTCTGATGTTGAACACTTTTTCTGTGGCTTTTATTTTTCTTAACAGTCTGTGATGAATCAAAAGATTGAAATCCATCCAAAGGATCTGATGATGGATCTTTGCTGTGAAAGGCTGAGGATACATCTGAGATAATGGCATGCTCTTCATGTGTATCTTCTGTGACACCACAATCATCTGTTCTCAGATCTGACATCACATGTTTCTCTGAGCTCCTGGTACAGTCATCTGCCAAGAATAAAGATTTATCATTTTTAAATAATAGAACCTTTACATTATATTGCTATTTTATAACATTTCTATATAAAAAAAATCCATAAAAATGACAAGTCATGGAGCAAAATTCAAATATCAACTGACTATGGGAACACAGGTAACAATCTGACAGTAGACCAGGAGCCTGGACCAGTAGATGATGATGTTAGGTCACCAGGATGTTCTCTTGTATTTTCTACTCTTGTGTTGAAGCATCTTCATAGGTTCACAAGGGATCTGTCAGTCAGTGCTATAAGCTGGTGTCCGTCTCACACACTGACCGATAACTGCACTTAAGCAGAAAACACGTCAGAAATTATAGCTGAAAGCCCCCCTTCTATCTCTCTCATAGATGTAGTAAATATATTATTGCTCATATACCACATACATAGAAATAATACCGGCATGTACTGTACATATCACATTTATGGGTTCTAACATATACGCCCAGGATGTATACACTGAATTGATGTGTATGACAGATACCATACACTGACTGGATATAGTTGTATGGAATACTGATGTATAGAAGCCAGATGGAGACCAAAAGCCTCTGGACACATTTACCTTTTATGTTGGCAGTTTTTTCCCAAAGTACAAACTAAACATATATCACAATCATGATGTGAACCCAGCACATATAATAAGATACACTCACTCACACATATAAAGGTCCATCATTAAATGACACACATGTAAGTACATACTACATAGACACAAATTACATGAATATACTGTACACATGTAGAGCATTACTCATACACATTACACATATACATATAATGTATAGAGAAGAAGGAAAGCAGCGCAATCAGTGGGTGGCACAATCCCTCTCTGGATAATTGACCAAAACCCAAAATAGTGAAAAATGTTTTTCTTCTCCCATTCTATTTCAGCTCAGCACAATGGAGCCCTTGTCAATGTGTCATGTGCTAAACGGTATATATATACATACACACACACACATACATACTTATATATATATACACACACACTTGGTAATTATCCTATAAAGTGAATAATCAATTAACGTCTTAACGCTCTGCAGTGACCACACGGAGGGTGCCGACTTTATCATACAGCTGGCACCTGGCCACCATGACAGGGAGCAGCGGTCGCATTCGGCACTAAACCCCTCAGGTGCTGCGATCAACGCTGATTAAGGCACCTGTGGGTGAAGGCAGACGGATGCGGTTCCCTCTACCTTCCGATCGGAGCCCCCGCAGTGAAATCATGGGGCTCTGATTAGTTGCCATGGCAGCCTGGACGCTGCTGAAGTGTTCCAGGGCTGCTATGGAAATCTCTGTGCTGAGCTATGCACAATAGGAGAAGGAATCAAAAGATACCACGTTCTAGCCCCTTAAGAAGGGGCGGGGGGGGTTTGACGAATCTCGCAACCCACCCGACGTCAAGTACATCAAGCTTATGTGATGCAGTTACGTCACTGGTTACAAAGACATGATGTTACACCGTCCCTAGGAGCACGTATGGTCAGCTTGGGACAGTTTACACAGACGCCTCCTGTCCACGCAGGTACAGGGAGGCCCGGGAAATGAGAGGGGATGATTCACGCTGCCTTCGGGGTAACTTCACACTATCTCACAACCCTGACAAGCTCAGAGAACCTTTTCACTGCCCCAGTAAAACACAGCTATGCCAGCCCAGTAGATACCAGTTCCTCTTTAATATAAGCCCGGCTCCCCCTGCCCCGGACTCCATGTGGATCTCTCACGCTGCTGCCATCCCTGTATTTTTTGACTGCGCATGCCCCGCCACGATGTATACACATCACAGTGTGAGCTGCATATACAGATAGAGAACCACATCAAAGATGGCCGCCTGCAGTCTAATAGTTACTGCACATGTGAATTGCCATTACAATCTGTGCCCGAGCTTCTTTCATAAGAAACACGGAGCTGAAGCTCTTAGGCAACCAAGTAAATACATCAGAGCGTCCGCTCATAGCTTCAGCAAGTGCTGATCCATATAAACAAGGGACAAAATGTTACCTAAAGGTGGCCCCCACCACACCTCAGTGATTATAATAACCAAACCTCCGGAGAAGTGCCAGCCACCAAAGAATAGGGTTGAAATAAGAAAAGCAAAACAAATGTCTATACAAAAGACACAAAAAATAGAGCCAATAACGTGCTATAGAAAATATAACAAACTTTATTAAATACATAAATAAGACAATAAAATTACTGTATCTGGGGAGGGGGCGACAGTGCAAAGAAAAACACCATCCCTGGCCCACACATGATCTGTAGTACATGTATATGATTTATATGAAGTAACACAATGGTGTGCTCATTAATGAACAGCTGTAGTAGGTTCGTTATTGTAAAGCCTGGTCATGAACGGGCGTCATATAACTATGCATAAAAAATGGCGCAAATCAAGCAGCCATGTAGTAACATGAAACACCCATTATATGTCCCAGGATGTAAAGGCAAATAGCCACAGTAAAACCGAACATACAGGTTAATACCTACATATATAGCGTCACCACCGAGACTCACCAAAGATAGTCAAGACCACAAAGAAGACCAGGGATGGCGTTACCCCGACACGCGTTTCGGCGTGTCCTTCGTCAGGGGGTAACGTCAACACTGTGGGAGGACTTTAAAAAGAGCGACATGGCCAATCAGAGATACCAAAGAATTATGAACAAAGGCTGCAGCTGTTACCTCTTGCTAAGGCACGGAGTGACATGCTGTATCGAGCGCGCCTCCCCCCACACCGTATACTTCCTCCAGGAGCCACGTCACATCACGAGTGCGGTCACTCGTCGTGTATACGTGTAAAATCCAAGAAATTCCCACCATTGTCCTTGTGTCCGGCGGTAGATATGTTTGTGAAGATGGTAATTGGGGATCTTAAACAGATTCCCAGATATACAAATCAGGACAATCTGACATATGCACAGAGATCAAGCATAAAAAAACTTGAGAAGTTATCGGATGTAATATACAAACCGGCCGATAAGGGGGGCAATTTGGTTGTATGGCCCAAACCAATGTACCTTAAGGAGGCATATCGTCAATTGGGCAACAAAACATGCTATAAGAGGTTGACCTTCAATCCTTTATCTGCTTTCAGAGACGAACTCCAGGAGATCTTGAATGATGCCATTGAAAAGGATGTTATCTCCAAACAGCTTCACCAGGCTCTTATGGTGGAAGAACCCACGATCTCTACCCTGTACCTACTACCTAAGGTTCATAAAGATTCCAAGACCCCTCCAGGTAGGCCCATTATATCGGGGCGGGGTAACCTGGCGGAAAATGTGTGTAGATTTGTGGACTCTCATCTTAAACCCATGGTGGAAACGCTCCCTTCTTATGTTCGGGATACGTCAGATTTTCTGACCAAGCTTGACGGCATCTGTCTTGAAGAGGATACTTTATTGGTCACATGCGACATCGAATCTTTATATACAAGTATCAGGCATGAGGATGGTTTGCAGGCAGTTGAATCCTTTCTTACAATGAGTGACATTGATCGAGACTTTAGATATTTTTTGTTACAGTTACTTAGATTCATTCTTACAAGGAATTTTTTTGTTTTTAACGGATCCTTCTACCTACAGCTCCAGGGGACAGCCATGGGGGCGGCTTGTGCGCCCTCATACGCCAATCTGTTCCTGGGGCTGTGGGAGAGGAATCTGTTCCTGTCAGATCGGAATGTCATCATGGACCGCGCCATTTTTTGGGCGTGGTACATAGATGACGTTTTTTTGATCTGGCAGGGGGATGAGACTGCACTGCACACCTTTTTCTCAGCTCTTAATTGTAATTTACGTAATATCAAGTTGACATATACCTTTGATAAGAACAAGGTTGATTTTCTAGATGTGACACTTTTTCGTTACTCAACAGGTCACATTCGGACAGATGTCTATCGAAAAGAGACCTCAGTAAATGCATATTTACATGCATCTTCTTCTCATCCGCGAAAAACGATTAATGCAATACCTATTGGGCAGTTCCTGCGGATCCGACGGATTTGCTCAGATGATATATTGTTTGAGAGGCAGGCGGCAGATTTACGCGACCGTTTTTTGAAAAGAGGCTACAGCCATAGGTCCATCAAAAAGGCCTACCTACGTGCCAAAGGCTGCAGAAGAGAAGATCTATTATTTCCAAAGCGACAAATAAAAACAATGGATAAAGTACGGTTTATTACAACTTACCATTCTAAATGGGATCAGATGAGCAAGGTCATTAAACAGCATTGGCCGATCCTGTTTACAGACAAGGTTTTGACCCAATATCTGACCCCATATCCTTCAATTACGGCGCGTCGGGCCGAAACCTTACGGAGTAAGCTGGTACATAGTTACCTTGAACCACAGGGACAATTGACATCTGTCTTCGGTGGTAGGAGAACGAATCAAGGTTTCTTTCCTTGCGGAAAATGTGTAGCGTGTCCAAATATGGAGAGAGCCTCTACCTTTGTGGACTCCAGGGGGGAAAAGACTTTTCAAATCAAACAATACATTACCTGTTTTACAACTATGGTGGTATATTATGCAACCTGTACCTGCCCCAAGATTTATGTTGGACTAACGACACGTGAATTAAAAGTACGGATACGTGAACACGTTAGAGACATTATTGCGGCTAAAGATGTAGAGAGTGATGTGGATCTGAAACCAATCCCGAAGCACTTTAAGAAGTTCCATGGGTGTAACCCAAGGTTTTTGAAGGTAAGAGGAATTGACTGCCTTAAATCTGATTTACGAGCGGGGAATTTTTCAAAACGTCTGGCTCAGAAAGAGAGTAAATGGATTTGGACCCTTGGGACTTTGCGACCCAATGGTCTAAATGAGAGTCTGGGATTTGCTTCCTTCCTTTGACCATCTGCTCCACCACTGTGGAAGGTTTTTATTATTCATTACTTATTTGTTTACACTTTTTAATTTATGTTTATATATTTCTTTTTTAGATGTCTGACATTGCCATTCTCAGTTCCCAGTTGATGAAGAATATCTTGCGAAAAGGTCTTTTTGATCTAGCTCTCGGATTGTGTCGTCTTATGAACGTTTAATGGGACCATAGAACAAGGACGACATATATTTGTGCTTCTCTCTTCCTTTTATGTATATCTTAATATATGTCAATAGTAATTAGGGCTTCTACACATAGGTGGATCTTTCTATACTAGAATATTTTTGAATATTTTGGGCACTTTTACACTTGGTATTAAAACCAAGGTTCTCAACACACCTTTAGTACTATTTTTGTACTCTTGTTCCATCAGGTTATCCTAGCCACTCCATATTTATTCATTTTTTTTTTTTTCTCCTCCATTTTTTCACATTTCATTTTTCATGTTTTATTTCTTACCTTCTCATTTTGCCTTTCCCCACTTTCATCACCTCTTTTTTACACTTCATACACTGATCATCACACTTACCAGTGCACTGTGTTTCCCACCTTATTCTCCCATGTTTATACATTTTTTGGCATTACACATATTCAGTTTACAGTTTTTCACGTTTTTTTGTATGTTTTATTTATGTTTGGGATTCAACATCACATACCAGATTATTTTACTCCCTCCTTTGAATTTGAATTCACATAATTCATTTAACATATGTTTATTCACACAACACCCACTTCACATTTTTTTTCCCTTTTTTCCCCTTTTTCCATTCCAACACTTCATCTTATTTTTTAGTAGCATATATATATATATATATATATATATATATATATATATATATATACACACATTTTTTCACCTTTTTATCCTTTCACATTTTCCTTTCAGTGGTTATGCCCTCTTATTGATTATGTCTATATTTGTACATTTTTATTTGTGTTTTGGATATCCAATATTATTTTATTGATGTCTAGGTTTATATATATAGAAAATGTGGGTAGAAGATGTATAGGGTATCAACATCAATACCTATGTGTGAACAATATTGCCTATATATAATGCTATGGCTGGCGAGGAAGTAGATGTGACGTTTGGCCACTAGATGGCATTAATACCCTCACTGATATGCTTCTGACTAATGCTGCGAGCGTGATACCCCTGCCCAGGCGTCATGACGTCACAGAGGCGGGTCACGTGATAAGTCACGTGACCGCACTCGTGATGTGACGTGACTCCTGGAGGAAGTATACGGTGTGGGGGGAGGCACGCTCGATACAGCATGTCACTCCGTGCCTTAGCAAGAGGTAACAGCTGCAGCCTGTTCAGAATTCTTTGGTATCTCTGATTGGCCATGTCGCTCTTTTTAAAGTCCTCCCACAGTGTTGACGTTACCCCCTGACGAAGGACACGCCGAAACGCGCGTCGGGGTAACGCCATCCCTGGTCTTCTTTGTGGTCTTGACTATCTTTGGTGAGTCTCGGTGGTGACGCTACATATGTAGGTATTAACCTGTATGTTCGGTTTTACTGTGGCTATTTGCCTTTACATCCTGGGACATATAATGGGTGTTTCATGTTACTACATGGCTGCTTGATTTGCGCCATTTTTTATGCATAGTTATATGACGCCCGTTCATGACCAGGCTTTACAATAACGAACCTACTACAGCTGTTCATTAATGAGCACACCATTGTGTTACTTCATATAAATCATATACATGTACTACAGATCATGTGTGGGCCAGGGATGGTGTTTTTCTTTGCACTGTCGCCCCCTCCCCAGATACAGTAATTTTATTGTCTTATTTATGTATTTAATAAAGTTTGTTATATTTTCTATAGCACGTGATTGGCTCTATTTTTTGTGTCTTTTGTATAGACATTTGTTTTGGTATATCCCTTGGAGCTTGTGCATGTTACATGCATGTTTGAGCTAATATGATGCAGGTGGTGTGGTGGTAACTGTGATCAATTATTAATATATATATATACACACACTAGTGTCCCCGCCATTTATCTTTGCATCTGGGTTGTCTGTTTTTGTGTGTTGAAATAAGAAAAGGTACGAGGAGAACTCCAAGTGGCCGCTCTGCAGATTTGGGTCAGTGAAGCATCCGCCTTTTCTGCCCAAGAGGCAGCAACTGCTCTTGTTGAATATGACCCAAACCCAGTTAGGGGAGAAAGAAGTTCAAAGAAGAAAAGGCAAGGGAAATGGCATTTTTGACCCATACAGCAATGGCACTAGTAGAAGCCTTGTGATCCTTGAATCTACCTTGGAATTGTATTAATAGATTCTCATCTATTCTCCAGGATGCCGTGGAATCTAAGTAACATAACAAACATCTTCTGACATCCAGACAGCGGAATTTTTCCTCTAATGGATTCTCAGGATTTGGGCAAAAAGATGACAACACCACATCCCGATTCCTGGGGAAATCTGAGACTACTTTAGGCTGGAAAGATGGAATGAGCCTAATAATGTTATCCTCCAACACAGTAGTGTAAGGGGGGAAAAGCTGAGAAAACTTGAATTTCCGAGACCCTTCTAGCTGAAGTAACTGCAATCAGAAAAGCCATCTTGAAGGTAAG
The DNA here is from genome assembly GCA_900303285.1 of Rhinella marina. Lineage (NCBI taxonomy): Eukaryota > Metazoa > Chordata > Amphibia > Anura > Bufonidae > Rhinella > Rhinella marina. The sequence continues at coordinate 15,923 of ONZH01005452.1, read as the reverse complement.
CATCTTAATGGAGATAGTATTAACCAGTTAAAACAGCTCTTGAGACAGAGCTGAAAGGACTGTGTTTAGATCCCAAGGGGGAGATAAGGGTCTTAATGAGGGATGTAATCTAGAAGCTGCAGACAGGAATCTTTTAATCCACGGATGTTCTGCTAATTTAGTGTCAAAGAAATAATATAGAGCCTCAACCTGTATGCTTTAGATTTTTATCTAGACCTGCCTGTAAAAAATCTAGAACTTTTGGCACATCTGGGACTTTTAAAGGATCTGGACTGTAACCTAGGAAGGTAGAAAACATATTCCACACCCTAATGTACTTTATAGAGGTGACTAGCTTTTCACTTTCTAACATTGTGGAAACAACTCTCTGATAAACCTCTCCTAGACCAGATTTCCCTTTCAATTTCCATACTGATAGATGAAGTATTTCTGGATTGGGATGCAATAGAGGCCCCTGGTAAAGTAGATCTCTCCGCGCTGGTAAGGTCCAAGGAGGCTCTACTGCTAACCTCTGAAGATTTGTGTACCAGGATCTCTTTGGCCACTTCGGAGCTACGAATATTACTGAGGCTCCCTCTTCCTATATTTTCCTTAATACTTGGGGAATAAGGCAAAAAGAGGGAAGGCATAGCCCAGCTCCCAAATCTAGTCTTACGCTAACCCATCTGCTGCAAGAGGACTGTCCAAAGGACTGAGGGAGAAGAGCCTTTTCTACCTTCTTTATGTTGGCTCTGGAAGCAAACAGATCTACTGTGGGAAGACCATATTTTTGGACTATTTCCAAAAACACGTCCTTATTCAGACACCATTCCTCCTGCTTGATGGATGTATAACTTAGGAAGTCTGCTATTGAGTTTTCCTTTCCCTTTAGATGGACTGCTGAAAGGACAAGCATTCTTTCTTCCACTGTAGGAAAAATCTCTTGGGACAAAAGCAAAAGATGTGGATGATTTATGTAGGTGACTGTTTTTGAGTTATCTGAATAAAAAAAAATATATTTTCTTTTTCCTTTCCTCTGGAACTGCTAATTCTAGGGCTTATTTACCGCTTTTAGTTCCCTGAAGTTGTAGGGGGCTTTCCTTGAGTTTAAGTCCCACCTCCCTTGCCAGTATCTGTTCTGAGACTGAGCTCCCCAACCCCAGGGACTGGCGTCTGTGGTAACCAATATCTGATCTTTGAAAGACCATGGGACTCCCACAGACAGATTCTTCGGTATTGTCCACCATAACAGGGAACACCTGTGATAAAAGGTGGAATTTTCGGTCCAAAGAGTAAGAGGAGCCGTCCCAGGATCTCTGAATATCCACCTGCAGCTCTCTGGAGTGAATCTGTGCATGTGTTACTGCTGAAATAGTGGACGTCATATGACCCAACACAGCCATTGCTTCTCTAAAAGTACACAGTTAGGAGTGAAAAATTGACAAATTCTGCTCCCTGATTGATTCCCTCTTTATGAGGGGAATGAAATTCTTTTGTTGCCAGAAGTCCAACTGGATTTATAAAATACACAAATCTGAGAGGGAACAAGGTTTGATTTTTTCCCAATTTATTTTCCAACCCAAATCTCCTAAGGTGGAACATAGAAGATCTATATCTCCCTCCAACCCTTCCTTTGAATGGGAAATTAACTGTAAATCGTCTATGTATTAAAGTTACACCTCATAGTCTTACAAAGGACCGCTATCTCTGCTACCACCTTTGTAAAAACTCTTGGATCCTGAGACATGCCAAAGGGGAGCTCCCTGTACAACTTCCCTCTTATCCAAACTGATGTTCTCAAGAATTTCTGGTACGAGGCACAAATCGAAATATGATAGTGTGAGAGATAGGTTTTTATATATATTGTGTAAAGTCTGTACTACTCGTCTTTGACCACTAGATGGCAGCTAGTTAGCAATGTGAGTCACGTGAACACTCTCTTTGTCTTAACACATGTTAATTTGCCTCTTTCAAATTAACCAATGAACTTAGTGTTGAAGTTCCTGAACTACACCCTTGTGTCAAAGAACCAATCACTCTGCTTAAGTAACTCCCCTTTTTGTCTATGTCATACCTACTATATAAGTGACTGTCTCTTTAATAAACGCTCTCTTGCTTGGGGGATGTGAAGTATTTTCCATGAAACCAACTTGTGTGTGGTATCATTGTGAAAGTGGTCTGAGCATATGCATACCTATACTTCTAATGATTTGGCACCACACAAAGAAGAGTATCGCTGAAAGTGCAATGACAATTAATGGCGCCTAGCAAGTGGGGCAGATCAGCTTGAATATCATCAATTCAACCGTTAAAGAAGGACTTGAGCAAAACCATCAGATGAGGTCACACGCTGCAGCAAGGTAAGAAAGTTTTATTTCTTACATACAGCTCCTCTGAGTTTTTGCACAAGTGTATTCTCAGTGTTGGATTAGGTGGTATTCACTGGGTTCAATTACAGCTGATCTGTCCTTTGGAACGAAAGAACCCTATGAATTCCTTCTTTGTGTGGCTATCCCTTTCATTTCTGACGTACTGAGCAGAGCGGAAGCTTTAGTCAGCTGGTAGTTGTATCCTGTGACGTAGAGTTGGAACCCAGCCACGCCCTGACGAGGGTGTTGGAGGTTTGTCATGAGTTGTGACCAGGGGTCCTCATGATAGAAGTATGGGATTAACACCATTTGCATTAATATCTGGCGTAAATGGAAGTTATTAAGACTCCGTGTCCCCATAGGAAAGGTGAATAAATATGGGATTAACACCATTTTTACATTAATATCTGGCGTAATTGGAAGTTATTCAGACTCCGTGTCCCCATAGATGTAGGATTAATACTAATTTCATATTTAAGAAGAAATTAGAAGTTATTAAGACTTAGTGTCCCTACAATAGTCACCAGAGAATTGTGGGAGCGATAGTGGTAGTTATGGCTTGAACTGTGTGTTACTGTTATCTTCTTTGATTGAAGTACAGGAGCGATGCTATCAGTTAATTGCTTGAACTTAGTGTTACCACAGGAATGGGCAATTCAAATGTCACTGGATATAAAGAGGAGATGTTAACAGCTGCTCAGTTAATAGTTGAATGAAAGAAAGGGAAAAAGTTTCAGAGGAAAAAAAAAAAAAGTTGAAGACGTTCATGTGTTCATTAGGTATGCCAGAGAAGGGTAGATTAAATGAGGGATCATGAACAGTATATTGAAGGAAAAGAGAAGTTGGTTGGAAGGAGAATTATAGACTGATAGAAGGCTGAAGTAGGTTGAGAAAAATGGGCAATATTTCTATTGCAAGATGGAGGATTTTGAATCCTGAGAGAACAATGAAGAAAAAAAACATGTGGCACCCATCCCCCTTCTGTCTCAATTTCTGTTACAACCCCTTTTGTGTCTTCTGTAACTTGTAGTTCTACAAGAACCCCTCCTGTCCTCTGGAATGTGCTCCAACAGGAACACCTCCCATCGTGTGTGGTGTTTATTCTTTTCCCCCTCTAGTGCTCATGGAGATACCCCCCCAGGAATTCAATCCCTTCCATATGGGGGTGGGGAGGGTGGGGGCTGGTAATGCATCTGCAGACACAAAAATTTAGTAACACATGTATTATCTGTAAACTGTCTGCTAATAACTTTTCTAAATTGAATATCCCACTAGTTAAAAATTTTGAAAATTTGACTATAGTGATTGCACCTATGATGCCAATTAGAAGTGTCCTTGGTCCCTAGTGAAATGTTTGTCATGATGAGTAGAATTCCCAATCAGAGGACTTACCTATGCTGTTCTGTAGGGAGTTAGCTAAAATATGGAAAGCGTTCACATGATGTTGGTGAGATTTGGAAGGTTTAGTCCAAGGTAAAGCTGGATGAATCTTAGAGAGATAAGAGTCAGGACAGGGGGGCTGATGGCTGTGGTGGGCTGATTCCATCCCCCCAGCCTTAGCCCAGTCTGCTCAACAAACATTCCTTAGATAAGAGCAAGAGTGACTATGGAAAAGGGAGGGGGTGTGAGGAGGAGGCAAGAATTTGTAAGTGACTTGAGGTATAGAAATGGTCCTTTGTTGTTGCTGCAGATTGGTTATATATCTGACACAAAAGAGTAAAGATCAATTAATAACTTTTCTTTTTTTCTCTTCCTAGCAGCTTATAAATGTGCAAGAGCCAAGACAATAGTTTATGTGCACACTGTGGTGTGCTTGTGTGTCTTTCCAATAACAATGTGTTGTAGTAGTGAACAAACGAAGACAATGGTATTACTTGCCAGCAATTGATTCACTTAATGTATGTTTCTTTGTTACCCTCCCCAACAGGATGGTTTTCTGTGAGTGTATCTGTATCCAGGAAAGCTGTGTGGATGGGAGTCGACTCATTCAGTGGAATGTGAATGCATGCAGCTTGAGGTTGTAGTTGTGTTGAATGTGTTTGAAGGTGTGAAGACTGATGGATGCTCAGCAGAGCTGTGTGTGAGCTGTGTGTGGATATGTAGGAAATGAATAAATAAAAATGTGAATGTGTATGGAGTATAATGCGCATTGGGGATTTTTATTTTATTTTATTATTTTTATTTTCTTTCTTGGGATATTTTTTTTTTTTTTTGGTACCAAATATTTTGATTGAGCTCCACATTTTTTCCAATGGGCTCTTTATGTGTTCATGTCTGTATTGTCAGATCTGTTTGTTTCAATGTTTGTGGTTACTTGTTATATGTTAACTGTACTTATAACATCAGAGATCTGTCCTCATGGACAGTTGAGACCAAACTAGTTAGAGGACACCCCCATGAAAGACAAGTCCTGTGTTGATTGAATGAAAAAAACAAACAAAAAAAAAACAAAACAGTCCATTTATTTCCACATCCAGAAAAGATGGGTACTTCTACAAAATGTGCAGAATACACAAAACAGCATTGAGTATCTAAAGGAGGGTGCAAAAAGTTGAATTGAACAAAAGGCCTAAGGCGGGTGTGGCTTCTCATCAGTACTCCCCACAAGAAGGGGGAAGGAAGATTTTGTGTGTACCTGCCCATTTCCTCGCCCATGGGAGGAGATGAATGTTCAGCCCCTCAAGTGCAACGCCCATAAGAAATAGGATATCCTGAGTTAAATGCTGTGTCCTATTATCTATACAATCCTTAGGGACTGCCCCCATTGCCTCACAGCAAACATGTTCCATATTCACTCATGTGTAAGGGTTGTATTACATGTGTAGGAGTAGTAATGTGATGGTAAAGATGGTAATGTAGTTCCTACTCCGCCATCAAGGTGTAAACTTTGAATCTGACTACTCTGCTTCTTCTGGAGGGAGGGAGTAGTAGTATGAGTCCTTCCTGATTTTTAAAAATTCACATGATTGTTTCCAATTAATAATCAAATATTGAGTTTCTTGCAGATGGATCAGTTCGGACAGGATATGCTGTTCCTACCCAAATGTTGTCAAGTCAGAACCACTCCCTTCAGCAACGTCAGTGCAGGAGGCAGAGCTGAAGGCGGTCGCTGAGGTTTGTAAGATGGCTGAGGGTAAGACTGCTAACATTCAGGTATGCCTTCAGTATCACTCATTATTATGGTCTAATCTGGTGGTGCAGAGATTTTGTTTGATCCATGGGTAAGCCCATCAATAATGAATGCTGAGTGTATGAAAGATGTTTGATGCCCTGATGCTACCTGAGGAGGTAAAGGCTAAACTATTACCTGAAGCCTATAGTAAGTGGAAGTCTGTGTGATACAGGATGGTTTTGGGCCAGTAGACTTCCAAAAGGTTTGAGTCTTTTCAGATACCGGCTACAGAGGCTGAAGAGAAAAACATCAAAAGAAAAAGGTAGAAGTGATGATTAAGAATGGACTCTGAAGGGTTGGTAAGAAATTGTTCCTTCAGAGGGCACTCTACCTAAAGAGGATGGATTTAGAACATGGGCAAATCAAGAGAGAGAAGGTGTGACTGGGTTCTGTGGTGGATGGCTCCTGGGTTTAACAATGCTGCCACTAGGTGAGTGCTGTAATAATGATGAGAGAACTATGGGAGTTCCAGGAAGGCATATGCTCAGGTCATCTTACCTATTTCAGAGACTGCGGATTGGCTACATTAGTTAACAAAGGTGGAACAATGTGAATATGTCCCTGTCTGAATTGTTCTCTTTCCAGGATATTTGGAGACCTGGCCTGTAGCAAAGGCTACAGCTAAGGATACTGACTGAGGAGAGAATACCCACTCCTGGGGCTCTTCTTCATCTAACCAGAAGATAGTCCTGAGTCCTTAGGAAGTACTCTTTGAGAATGTCCCTAGGTTAGATCTCTATTTCCCCAATAGCTCCAGAAGCAGCATAGTAGTGTTTCAAAGTATGTTATCTGTCTCACAAACAGACTGTCTATGTCCAAGTTTTAGTTTGTTTTCCAGATCCAGACTGCATAAGAGACAACTCAATCTTTACAACCAGGAGATTGGGTAATGGTGAAAGGAGAGGCGTATGGAAAGTCCGAGAGTCACGTTTGAGGATCTATATCAAGTCCTGTAAACCACCGAGACGGCTGTCCAATTGGAATGGATCCATGCGTCACATAGCAACCAAGTGCCAGGACTACAGGGGCCATAATGCTTTTATATGTCTTATTGTTTGGTTTATATGGTACAAGAGGGGAAACAGTTTGATCAAATTCCAATGGTATTTTATCAAGATGAGTCAGGAACTGCCAAGTTTGACTTTTGCAGTGTAGTGGATAGATGACAGATAGGACACTTAGCTTTGGTCAGATAAGTACATCTGTGTGACAGGAACTGACCCAGTCTATGGTAATTGTGCAGTGTTTAGAGATGACCATACCAACTGTGGACATTGGAGATAAGCAGGACAGAACACTAGTCCTAAGTATTGGGAAGATAAACCAGTGGAAGCTGTGGATCTCCTAGAGTCAGTAAGCAACACAATGTCTGGTCATGATTAAGAGGGTTTTGTCATATATCCTTTGACTCTCAAGTACATATTGTTGCCATAGGAGTTCATAGAAGAGTTTCTGACGAATTTTTAAAGCTAGTCAGGTAGCTGTAGGATTTGAGTCATTCATTCCAATGATTAGTATTAATAAAATGTAGATTGGATTAACATCTCTATTATCAACAACAGAGATTTGTGAATTAAACCGGTGACGCTGTGATGACTCTGCAGAACCAACTGGTCCTCGACAGCAGAAAAAGGAGGGGTCTACAAGATCTTTGGAAGTTCCTGCTGTACCTACATTCCGAATAACACCCGATGGAAGTATCATCAAGGATCTGAAGGGACTGACGACTATCGAATGAACTGGCTGAAAATTAAAATAGTTTTTTTTAAATGTTTAATGTCTATGCCCACACCATGCATATGTACTGTGACTCTGTCAAAGATAAGAATGATTACAACTGTATGAAGAATGCAATTCCATCCTGAAGTAAATAAAAACCTTGTTGATGGTTGCGGAGTAAATAGGACAAGGTGAAGGCAAACCCAAAAGGGAGTTGGGGGGACCTGGTGAAGCAATAAGGAAAGTCCAGCTCTTCGCTGTTTAGGGCGTTGGGAGAGTACCTCACTTTGCCTGTTCACCTTGAGTCTATTTCCCGCAAAAAGGAGGGATTTGTGAGAGATAGGTTTTTATATATATTGTGTAAAGCCTGTACTACTCGTCTTTGACCACTAGATGGCAGCTAGTTAGCAATGTGAGTCACGTGAACACTCTCTTTGTCTTAACACATGTTAATTTGCCTCTTTCAAATTAACCAATGAACTTAGTGTTGAAGTTCCTGAACTACACCCTTGTGTCAAAGAACCAATCACTCTGCTTAAGTAACTCCCCTTTTTGTCTATGTCATACCTACTATATAAGTGACTGTCTCTTTAATAAACGCTCTCTTGCTTGGGGGATGTGAAGTATTTTCCATGAAACCAACTTGTGTGTGGTATCATTGTGAAAGTGGTCTGAGCATATGCATACCTATACTTCTAATGATTTGGCACCACACAAAGAAGAAGAGTATCGCTGAAAGTGCGATGACAATAGTAAGCTTCTTCCAGATCCAAGCTCGCCATCCAACAATTCTGGAAGACTAAAACTGTCGTTGACTTTATTGTTTCCATACGGAATTTCTGGTACATTAGAGATTTGTTTAGTCTCTTTAGATTTAATATTCCTCTGCACGATCCATTTGACTTTCTAACTAAGAAAAGAGGGGAATACAAACACTTTCCCTACTTCTCTTTTGGGAACCGGGCAAGGGGTGGTGCCTTTGCTTATTAGAGCCATAACTTCCAATTCTAAAGTTTCTCTTTTTTAGAGATCCTTGGGGCATATTGTTTGAACAAAAAAGTCAAGTGGACGAGAAAGGAATTCTATCCGATCCCCGCATTTTATCACCTTTATAATCCACCTTTTCTGGGAAATGGACACCAAGGCCGGAAAAAACTGTGACAACCTTCCTTCCACCTGACTTCTGGCGTCATTGCTGTTTGTCATTAGATCTACTTTCTCGGGGCTAGATCTTTTAGGAAATCTCTCTCTTTTATCACCCTGCCCCTTTGTTCTACCCTCCCCTGAAAACGAAACATGATCTGAGATATTGTGGCTGGAATTTAAATCATCATCCTCCCCAGAGTTTTCAGAATCAGTCTCTCTACTGTAACCGAACCTTTCTGGTGACTGTGGCCGATTTTGTGTCAGGGAATCTCACAGGGCAAAGGAATTTTCAGGAGTTCCGGTGGTGAACCGGGCTCTTCTGAGGGCTGCGTAATAGGGCAGCACTAAAAGCCATCCACCAGAGCCGTTGACATCCCCGAACACACTGCTGGGTGGAAGCCTCCGCCTGTCAGTGTGTTGTTGTAAATAAAAAAGCCCTCGTCCTGCGCAGAGCAAGGGAGAGCTGATCCGATGCTAACATCAGGGACGCTGCCTGGGTGAAATTATGGGTATGTCCGGGTTCAGAGATGATATAACTTGTGATCTCAAAAAAACCTTAATACTAAAGATTGTGACACTGTCAGAACCAGTTTATCCCCACATCCCTGACATACTGGTCTAACATAAAGTGCTGGTAAAACTACTCTACATCCACTACATTCTTTATGCTTAGATTTACCAGATGACTTCTTAGGTGTTTTTTTCTACCTATAACAACAAAAGCAAACAACAACCCATAAATATTAGGAGAGGATATCTCTCACTATATGTAGAGGACACCTCCTCACTCCTCAGGTCCAATACTGGGCTTGTGGGCCTCGAGGTTTCCAAGGGGTCGGCACATCCCGAATCACCCGGCTCCGACATTGTATCCAGACACCGGAACCAGCACTGAACTGTGTGTGAGACAGAGCTGGCTGCCTTCTCCTGCTGCCATTTATAACGTGCCTTGGCCTCCTTTTAACACTAGGGCCAAATGCCTAATCCAGTCAGCAAAAAGTGCCTCCTCCTCCGGCGTCACATCACAGGAAGTGACGTCATGATGCCGGAAACATACTGCCGCTCATCCCCAAGCGCATGCTTAGAACGAGCATTGGCTCCCAGCCGCCATCTTTGAGAAGGGATGCCCCGCCAGACTGAATAGGAAGCCGCCTGAACAAGGCCAAATCGGCTCCCCTAGATGCTCGGAGGAGGTAGGAGGAAGGCAGACTTAGCAAACTGCTCCCTGAGGTACAAGAGCCGCTAACCATGGTGATCTAAAGGCCGATGAATATTTCCTGGGAGACGAGGTGTCCCTGAGATGAGTCAGCGAGACCCTCATTCTCAGTTAGGAGAAGAGGAATCTGGCAAACAGATCACGTGTCATGGATCCTCACCCCCAAATCTTGGGACATCATCAGTCCACTGTTATCAACATAAAATGTTGACCCCTATAGGGGAAAGGGGACACATGATCACTCCCCCACCATGCCCATGAAAAGACAGGGCAGAGGGAAGAGAAAGCACAATGTCCACATCCACTATAACCATCATATTATCAACTTAGAATATCGGATGCAGTCCTCTGATGAGGTTCTCCAGTAAACAAAGAAAGATAAAACTCTAACAGGGGGCCAAAAAATGAACAAAAATTACAAAATTGGAAGAGTCCAGAGATTGATGAAGCTGTCATGTCCATGTTCAAGTAATTTGTTTCATTCACATTCTTCTTTACACCGTGTGTTATCGGGGTTCTAGACATAAATCCTAAACTGGTGGTGTCCTGAGTTTTACACCCAATCAGGGAGGGGGGAATTGTGTAATGAATATTGCAGCCACCTATAGACTACATCCAGTTGATTTGCATGAAAACGTAACTTTTATTATTCCAGTGAAAATGGTTTATAACTGTTTATAACTGTTTCTATACAAATAAAGGGCGGCCATTATTAAAAATCCATTAAAGGTAACCTGTCACCAGAAGTGGCCCCTGGAGCTATTTACATGTCCCCACTGTACAAGCTGCCAACTTTCAGAAACCGGTTTTGTTGAATTTGACAATCAGGTCGTTTGTAGGAAAAACCCACTTTTAAAATGTACCTGATTGGCCCTAAAGTCTTTACAGACAGAAATCTTTCACTTTATATGTGTGTATAAGAGACCGCGTATAGCCAGGAATATTATGCACTTACATAAAAGGGTGGGAGGGCTTTCAGTCCCTCATCTTTACAAATACTATTTAGCAGCCCGACTGACACAATTGGAATCATTTCATACCATACCTAATCCTTCACAATGGGTTATTTTGGATTTATTACAGCCAGTGTCTCCATTAACGTTAATCTGGTCTCCAGATATCCCTTTGAGATCAGAAGATCCAGCTGCAAAAATTCCCTGTCTTGTGTTACAACTTTGGAGGAAAATGCGGTTCAAATATAAACTGCAAAGCCCCATCTCTCCTATGTTCCCTCTATTTGGAGACCCCCTATTCCCCCCAGGTTTACCACCGACTGCATTTGGTGGAAACATACTAGACTACGCTATGTTGGCGATTTTTTACTTCGCGCTAAGCTCATGTCCAGGGCATACTTTCTTTTTGCTTTTACCCCTCCGTCTTCTGAACTCTTCAGAGCTACTCAAGTCTTCCACTTTCTAACCTCCCAGATCCCGGCACACAGTGTGATAGACTTTACTACGTTCGAAAGACTTTGCAAGTACAGAGCTTTAGAGAGAGGTACTCTCTCCTCCATCTATTCTATCCTGAATTCGCCACTCCCAGACACCAAATTGGCATACAAGCACGGATGGGAGGTGGATTTAGGGGAGACCCTCACATTAGAACAATGGTTCGAGTGCTGTACGACAACTAGTAAGGGAAGCTGTCAGGTTACCCTAATGGAAACCTCTTTAGAGATCCTACATAGAGTCTACTTAGTGCCCTCCAGACTACCGTACATCTTATATATCCAACTGTCTCCTCCTTATGCTTTAGAGGCTGCCAAGAAACAGGAACCACCCTCCATGTTTGGTGGACCTGTCCCGTGGTACGGTGATTCTGCTCCTATATAAAAGAGGACTGTTTGAAGTATTTGGAAAAGATCTCCCCCTGTCAGCACCAGTATATCTCCTAGGCCTTAAACCACCGACGTTCAACAATACTACCTGTAAACTCCTTCAATATATTCTGATGTCTGCCAGGATTCACATAGCATCCAGGTGGAGAACTCCCTCTCTTTCTGTGTCAGCAGTCATACATGGAGTTAATCGTATAGCCTTAAATGAAAAATTAAACGCTACATTGACATACACTAGGGAGAGTTATCAACAAATCTGAAACCCTTGGCTAAGGCTAGTTTCACACTAGAGTTATTACTGGATCCGGCAGGGATCGGCAATAACGGTTCCGTTACTGATAATACAACCGTCTGCATCTGTAATGAACAGATCCGGTTGTATTATCTTTAACATCGCTGGGACGGATCCGTCATGAACTCCATTGAAAGCCAATGGAGGATGGATCCATTTACTACTGTGTTACACCAAACGCATCCGTCCCTATTGACTTCCATTGGGGGTCATGACGGATCTGTCTTGGATGCAGCATGTTGCTCTCCGGTCAGGAGACGGAACGGAATGCTTTCAGGAGCCTCCGTTGTCTTCAGTTCAGTTTTGTCCCCATTGACAATGAATGGGGACAAAACTGAAGCGTTTTTTTCCGGTATTGAGCCCTTATGACGGAACTCAATACCGGAATAAAACAACGCAAGTGTGAAAGTAGCCTAAGCGGCGCTAAATCTCCTAATCTATATTACTTCTTGTCTTTCTAAATGAATGCTCTAAACACTGCATACCCCTGTCCCTTTTGCTTTCTCTCTTATCTTTGACCGGGGGGAGTCCTGAGGGCTGCACCCCTCTTACTCAATCCCAATTGTCTTGTTTTATCCATGGTTAATGACGAGACCACACTGTTCTATAATTGTTATATTTTAATGATTGATGCCTCTATTCAAAGATGTTTACCGTCAGTTTACAATTGTAGGAGAACTTTACTTCTCCATTATGTATTGTCATGTACCTTTTACGCTTTCTCCTCTCTTTCACTCTTGCCATCAGTTGAATAAATACATTTTGAAACTAAAATGTACCTGATGTCATCAAGCATAGCTCAGGTAGTCACTGGGGCGTACTGCTGGATGAGGTGAGACACAGCGTCATCTCCTCTATCCTGCCCAGTTTGCTCTTGCAGACCTCCGCTGGCTTCCTGATGTCAGCTCCTGGTAGTGAGAAATGTCACGTAGACACAGAAGACCTCGTTCCACCTCCGGGATCCTGACACGTGCAGATATGTACACACCCCGGCTTCTAGCACTCACTGTGTTTGTCCAGGAGATGCTGGGACCACAGTCAGCAGATGTCAAGATCCCTGCAATGTCTTCTGCTGTGAGAGATTTCACATTGACATCAAGAAGCCAGCAGAGCTCTGTGAGAGTAAGTTGGGCAGGATAGAGGAGATGACGCTGTGTCTCACCTCATCCAGCAGTACTCCCCAGTGACTACCTGAGCTATGGGAACTGAGACTGTGAGCCCCAATGGAGACAGTGTGATCCTAATTGAAAAAAAAAGCAAGTACAATGCAGCAACCCTCTGCAAACCAAAGAAAGTACAAAAATCCCATAGTAATAGAAAAGATTCTGGTGCTAATGCTACACTTATTTAATAAATTTGAGATTCTTGGCAAATATATTTTTGTACATTATTTGGGCCCGTATGCCAAACGTCAAGGCGATCTCTGTAAGACGAGAACCTAACACTAAATGCTACCTGTTATGTGCCATTATGGTTGTTATGGCACAGATGGGCTGACTGACCCCCTTTTTCTTTGCAGTGTGATCCTAATGTCTGTATAGCGCTGCTGAATATAGTAGAGATATATAAATGCAGAACATAAATAACAGAAATAATGAGGTCACTTCTGATGACAGGTTCCCTTTAATGGATTATTAATAATGGTCGCTCTGAATTTGCATCAAAACAGTTATAAAAAAACCCTTTTATTATTCCAGTGAAAATGAAGTTTTCATGCAAACCAACATTCAGAAATTGTATTACTTTCTGAACTACTAGATACAGTCTATAGGAGGCTCCAATATTGATTACACAATCCCCCTCCCCCTGTTTGGCTGTGATACTAGGACACCACCGGGTTTACAATTTATGTCTAGGACCCTGATAACAGATAGAGAACTGCTCCCCTATAAAACCACTCTGCACATACAATAATCCAAACCAGGACTGTGACTACTAATCTGTTCTCTGAGGTGTCAACAAGGGAACATTCAACAGCTGCCATGAGATATTTTGGGGCCCCATATACCGGGATCAGTCAGAGCCCCTGAGGAGAGTGGGGTATAGCATTGAAGTCTTTAGCAGGAAGGGGTGAGCAGAATGGCCAGCAAGCTGTCACTGACCACTGGGGATCTGTCCTCCTGTTATTACTTCTTTAGGGCAGAACATTGTGAAGTCTTTACTGTCAGACAGGCAGCTGCTACTGTTCATTGGTGGCTCTTTTTATTTCAGCTCTACCAGAAGGCTTTTCCTATTCCCCCAAAAATTCAGAAGTGTCAGTAAAGCCTCTAAGTACTACAGAAAGAGGGTTCATAGAAGTTAGAAGAATGGGTGATAACCCCTCGACCTTCTGATCAATACTGTGGACACCTGGTATCAGTAACAATTGTGTGCTAATAAAGGAAAACCTGTCAGAAAGTACAATATGTGACCCCCAAACTGCCCCCACTACTGACTATACAATGAGTAATCAGTAACCAGTGAAGGAGTAGAATCTGTGAGTCTTCTCTGCTTTATGTAGTGGTTACTACTCACCTGGGTGGTTATCTGTGGGAATGTCCTCTATGATCTGCTCATCACCCCTCACAGATGTATTCCAGCCTAATATTGTTCAGATCTTTACCTGGATGTAAAAGCTGTGAAACAGAAATGGTCAAGTCAGCAGACTGATGGAGAAGTCGTGTGGAATGTTTGATGAGACCAGAAAAGATCATCAATTACAAGGACAAAAAGTTATGAAATGACAGCAGTTATCTACTATGGCAGAGGTCCATGTCTATATCTCCTCTCCTTCCTGCTGCCTGGTTTACCTGCTCCAGAGCTTCAGGGCTCCAGCGGTCCAGTCCCACAGACATCCCTCTCACCCTGCCCAGTGATCCCGGTTGCTGGAGTAACAATGTCCTCCCACATAAGCTGAGACCTGCTTCCTGCCGATAATGTCCTCCTCTGCCCATAGGTCATGTGTGCACACACTATCTCTGGCTCTTATAGGACCAGCATGCACACACTGTAATCTCTACAAGACATGGAGAGGAGCCTGATCAATAGGTTCTAGTATGCTAGTCTCATGTAAAGCTTGTCTGTTCTGTGTACAGACTTCTGCCTGACTTCTAGATTTGACCCTTTGCTGCCTGACCTGACCCTTGCCTGATCTCTGTTCTGATCCTGAGCTGCTTGCCCTGATAAAGGACCACTTATTGGACTACACGTATTATGCCTTTCCTGAACCCCGTGGGTCACCAGTCACTTGTACAGAAACTCCTTCAAGTGCAGCAGCCTAGTGGTTCCCCTGCAACAAAGTCCAGATCCCTGTACAGGGGATAAAGTGGAGGGAAGGGGGGGGGGGTCACTTATATAACACACTTTGGGGCAGAACCATGTCAAATCTGTTCAAGAGACACAGTGGATCTACATGTGTCATGTTTCATTGTCTGACCCAAAAATATCTGCAGGTCTCCTGTATATATGCATCTGGTTGGTTTCTTATTCCAACCACATAAAACTGTGAGAAGATCCAGAAGACATGTAAGGTCTATAGTTAGCTGTAATCCTGCCATCTCTACCTTTCTCATTATACAAGGATAAAACATATATTACTGACACCTTATAGGAACCTGACAACACAATGATACAGTCATCACCCAGATCCCTTCATAGTGTTACTGTATAATGTCCCGGCATTCCCAGCAATGTCACCTCTCCAGTCAGCAGCTCAATGATCTTGTTGGTGAGCTCTAGGATCTTCTCTCTATGGACTTTCTCATGTATCGGGATGTGAGGTGTCGGCCTGGATATTGGGCTCAGGGTTCCTCCCCGTCCTTCAGATACCGGGGCCTGACAGCACTCACTAGAGGTCTTCTACTACTGTGTTTCCTGTTATGAGAGACACAGTAAAAAATATCACTCCATACATCTCTCCAGTCATGTCCATTTTGTTAGTAAATAGAGAAGAGCATGATGTAATGTAATCATCAGAATCTCTCACCTTCCAGTAAAGCCGAAGAGGATCTTAGGGTGAAGATTTATTATACTCTCCGCCATCTGTCCCCATCCATATCCATCCTTGATGGTCAGTCAGGAGAAGATTTATAGGATATCACTGGGCGGATCCTATATTGGTAGGAACTGAATGGAAAGAAGATGAGACGAGTAAAATCATAGAAAACTCCATGTAAAATACAATTACTGGAGGATATATAACATGTATCAAGGCA
>ONZH01005451.1:0-19234 GCA_900303285.1 Rhinella marina | reverse complement strand
GAGGATCGTGGAGGCGAAGGTGTGGTTTACGGCGGGAGGCGCTCGTGCCGGGGTCCTGGGCAGGGGGTTGACTAGCAGAGGCAGCGAGTGACACAGGGGAAGGAGCAGTGGTGTGACCCCGCAGGAGGTGGTGAACGGCCTTGGTTCCATTGAGTGGGGTGTTTAGCACTCATATGCCTGCGCATGCTGGTGGTGGTTAGGCCAGTAGTGGTGGCACCCCTGCTGATCCTGGTTTGGCACAGGTTGCACAACAGTCAGTCGGTCATCCTCACTTTCTTTAAAGAACCTCCAGACTTGCGAACATCTAGGCCTCGCCACGGGAGCTTCACTATGTGAAACAGTTGCTGCTGATGCACCAGCTCTGGCCCTGCTTCTTCCTCTGGCCACACCACTGCTTCTTCCAACCTGTTCTGGTGCAGCACTCGCCTCCGCCTCAGAAGCACTGCCTTCACTCGGCATATCAACCCAGCTTGGGTCAGTCACCTCGTCATCCTCCGATTCCTCAGTCTGCTCCCCCCTCGGACTTCCTGCCCTGACAACAACTTAAGCACTGTCTGACAACCGTGTCTCCTCATCGTCCGACACCTCTTTACAAACTTCTTCCACTAACACAACATTGTCATCATCATCATCATCACCCACAGACTGCGACAGTTGGAAAACTTGGGCATCGGGATCGAGGTCAGCAGCAACCTGAGAAGTTGTTTGTGACTCGGGGAAGGGTCCAGAAAACAGTTCCTGAGAGTATGCCGGATTGCATTCCAAATTTTCCTGGGAGGGGGCAGACTGGGGGGAAGGAGGTTGAGGTGGAGGAGCCAGAGGAGTGCTTTCTTGGGTAACGTGGGTGGACTGCGTGGAAGACTGGTGGACAAATTACTTGAAGCATTGTCCGCATTCCACGACATCAGCTGTTCGCACTGTTGTGGTTTCAACAGTCCTCTACCACGTGTCCCTGTAAGTTCAGAGATGAAGCTAGGGAGTGTAGCTCTGCGGCGTTCCCCTGCTCCCTCATCAGCAGGTACTGTCTCACCCTGCCCAGGACCACGGCCTCTGCCCCCTGCAGTAATTGAATGCCCACTCCCTCGTCCTCGACCCTTAGCCCTGGGGTTCAACATTTTCTGTATATAAGTGTATTATATAAAAAATAAAAAATAAATGGGCCTGCTGTACTGAAACCCACAAACTTGTTCAGTCTGGTTTAATTAAGTGACGTACAGAAAGTGTCACCTGGACAGAAAATACGGATTGGAGTGAGTGTAATGAACTGTGACACACAGAATGGTTCCACGCAGCTGTGTGAAATGGATTTGTATGACTGAGCTAAAACAATTAAAAAACTATTTTTTTATATATTTTTTTTTGGAGTTTTGTTTTTTTTGGAACGTGACGTGCAGAAACTATCGTAGAGCTAACTGACACACTGCTGACGGTGGCTATTTTGACTGCGACCCAGACAAATGTCGCACAGAGATTTTTGGGATCAAGCTATATACGTGACAGGCAGCAAAAGACTTGGTTGTATTAATTGACGTACAGAAAGTGTCACCTGGACAGAACATACGGATTGGAGTGAGTGTGCTGAACTGTGACACATAGAATGGTTACACGCAGCTGTGTGAAATGGATTTGTATCACTGAGGTATAACATTAAAAAAAAAAGGGGGTTATATATGGCGATAGCTGCACTACTTGTGCCAGCCAGCCAGCCAAGCCAGGAGACAAAAAAAAATGTCTTGTAGCCCTTAGAAGGGCTGTTGGGTTCTTTGTGGGTGATTTCTGCCTAACAGAGAACTAAATTCAGGCCCTAACACTGTCCCTGAAAGGCAGCAGCTCTATCCCTAACGACATCCAGACGGCATCTGAGCCGAGCACCGCGGCCAGTCACTAGTATATTCCAGGGTCACCTGATCAGGCCAGCCAACCCCTGCTATCGACATGTAAGGGCCCCACGTGATGCTGGGTGTACCGCAGAGTCTCCTGGCTTGTGATTGGCTGAGTTTTTAGGCGCCAAAAATGCACGATGCGGAAGATGCCATTTCCTCGAGCATGGCGAGATACTCGTCCGAGCAGCGAGCACTTACGAGTACCCTAATAGTCGAACGAGCACCAAGCTCGGACGAGTATGCTCGCTCATCTCTAGTAGTGGGTAGAGTGAAGTGGGTATATCTTAGCAATGAAAATGCCCCATGAAAAGAGATAAACTGCGATGGGGTTGGTAGAACTAATGCTATGGTAGTAGGCATTTCATAGAGTCCTAGATGGCATACAAACTCTAAGGGGGTAAGATCAGCTGGGATGACATCCATAGAAATTTGATGCAATCATTGGTGGTAGTGGGGCTTACTTTAGATACGTCCAGCGTTCCCAGTTCAATGCGGGCGTGTGAGAGAAAAATGCGGGCATAAGAAGCGCCGGCCGCCAGACGCGTCCGGACGTCACGTCCGGGCGGCGCATGCGCACTAGGTGTAACCGGATCGCACGACTAAAAGAACGTGAGGCGTTCTGTATTTTTGAACTTGGTACTTTATCTCCTAAAGGTCTAAATAGAGATTTCGATTTTTGTATTTGATAATTGCATATTTTCTGTATTTCTAATGTTCTATTGTTTTCTTCCCTCCATAGACCAAATGACCCCTCGACTTTCAGGTAGTAGCCATTAACCTAATATTAATAGTGCATGCCATTATTAGTACAAGTTCATTAATTGCATGTTGTATTTAACCTCTATATTTTCTCTACATGACCAGCTATTGCATGTCTGTCTGCATGTCTCTCATTTACTACACTATCCTATTCACATATTCATCAATACCTTTCTACCCTCTTTATCCGATTCCCCGCTCTCCAACTCCTCTACATCATCCAGCACTCCATGGCGCCTGCGCCAATAGTTCAGTCTGCCAGTACCCTGACTGGCCTCATACACCTAGTGCGCATGCGCCGCCCGGACGTGACGTCCGGATGAGACGGGCGGCCGGAGCTTCTTATGCCCGCATTTTTCACTCACACGCCAGCATCCTCCATTGAACTGGGAACGCTGGACGTATCTAAGGTAAGCCCCACTACCACCAATGATTGCATCACATTTCTATGAATGTCATCCCAGCTGATCTTACCCCCTTAGAGTTTGTATGCCATCTAAGACTCTATGAAATGCCTACTACCATAGCGTTAGTTCTACCAACCCCATTGCAGTTTATCTCTTTTCATGGGGCATTTTCCTTGCTGAGATATACCCGCTTCACTCTACCCACTACCTATTCTATACCCTGAACATCTCATGAGCCTCCTTATGCATTATGCCCTGTAATACTGGTATTACTAAGTGCTTCTCTCCTGCTCTGATCAGATACTTTGCACAAACTATAAGCTACCACACATTAGGAGCTGTTTATACTTGATGCCATTTTTTGCCAGGACCTCTTCAATGAAGACTTCTGCTCCTTATGATATCCTCAACGATACCAAGTCACCTGTTGCATGAAAGCTCCACATGGATGTCTCTATACCCTATTGAATATGACACTGTTACTAATATTATAATTGTGACTAAGGCATTGCCTCCCGTTGTCCAATTTTTGTTTATCTAATTTTTCTGCATGATTTATTGTATCATAAAAGTAATATTATTAGTATATATATATATTAGGCCGTGAACAAGGTCTAGGTTTAGACCAAAACATTGGCCAATGTCCACAGATTGAATCTTGGATGGATCAAATAAATTACTAAAAGTTTGAAATCTATTGAGTGCCGTGGTCTCTACTACATTTACATACAAATTATAAAACAGACCACCAACCACAAGTTAGGAGTGCCGACCAACTATACCCTTATCCCTGTAAGTTGAGACATGAAGCTAGGGAGAGTAGCTCTGCGGCGTTCCCCTGCTCCCTCATCAGCAGGTACTGTCTCACCCTGCCCAGGACCACGGCCTCTGCCCCCTGCAGTAATTGAATGCCCACGCCCTCGTCTCGACCCTTAGCCCTGGGGTTCAACATTTTCTGTACATAAGTGTATTATAAGTACAAAAAAAAAATGGGCCTGCTGTACTAAAACCCACAAACTTGTTCAGTCTGAACAAGTTAATATATAGGTGGATAAGTTAGTGCAAAATTACGTATTTTATTACGTACCGTGCAGTATAGAGCAATTACACTGAAACTATTAGATTAGGCAGACTTGGTCTGCTTAGTTGCAACCCAGACAAATTTTGCACAGAGATCTTTGTAATCTATCTGTATCAGTGAGAGCAAAAGACCTTTTTTACTGACGTGACGTACAGTATGGGTCACCTGGACAGAAAATACGGATTGTGGTTTGTGGTGAGTGGACAGCTGAACTGTGACACACAGAATGGTTCCACACAGCTGTATGAAATGGATTTGTATCACTGAGATATAACAACAAAAAAACAATTTTTTATATATATATTTTTTTATTTTTTATATATATATATTTTTAACGTGACGTGCAGAAAATATCAGAGAGAAAACTCAGACCCTGCTGACTGTGGCTATTTTGACTGCAACCCAGACAAATGTCGCACAGAGATTTTTCTTTTGAAATTCTTTTTTATTATTTGTGAATAAACATATGCGAAGATACTAGGTATTACAGAATAGTAAAGCGATCTGTAAAGACCACCCACAGATTCCTTCAACGTAGGAAGGAATCCAAGTCCGTCTCGAGAACAATAGAACATTGAGATGGTGAACACAGGAATCCTTCTTGTGGCAAATTGGAAAACAGATGATGATCAAACAATACCAAGTATCATATATATAAACAGTTAGTCAATTGGTTAAATGGGTAGGAAGGGGGGGGGGCGGAGGAAAGTAATAGGGGAGAGGTGGGGGGTGGGGGGAGGGGAGTGGCACGGGTCTCCCAGGCAATCAATTAGAGAAGAAACTCTATAGGTTTATGTGGAATAACTGTTCGCATGTAACTTTCAGGTGTCAGGAGAGGTAAAGTGAAAAGTGAAAAGTGAAAAGTGAGAGAGAAACACCCCATCCTAGTCTATATGTCACCCAGGGAAGCCAGGTAGTTTTAAAGACAGAGTGAGATTTGGAGTCCCAGCTAGCTAGTTAGTTCTTCTAATCGGTAGATGGCATCCACTCGATCTTGCCATTGTCTAAGCGTTGGGGGAATGTTAGACTTCCAGGAAGTTGGGATCAGTATTCTAGCGGCAGATAACATATGTCTGGTCAACTTTTGAACAAGTGGCGAGGATTTGTCGCAAAATAGATGAAGTAAACAAACCTCCGGTGATAGAGGGAGGTTGATGCGCAGTATTTGATTAATTTGCGAAAGGACGGAGGTCCAGTAAGGGCCTATATGCGGACAAGTCCACCACATGTGAAAGTAAGTACCCAGATGTTCCGTGCATCTCCAGCAACGGGGATTGTAACTGGGGTTGTATTTATTCAATAAGATTGGAGTAAGGTGCCATCTTGTTAGAATCTTATATCCACTTTCCTGCATTCTTACACATTTAGAAACCTGTTTAGTGGCTTTAAATAGGGCATTGATATCGGTAGGCGAGAATGTCCTGGTAAGGTCTTTTTCCCAAGCCTCTATAAATGGGAGAGGTTTTGGGGTGGACGGTGTTATGAGAAGCTTGTGCAGTGTGGAAACCACTTTCTTGGGGGGTCTGATTTGAGAGAGTATTGATTCAAACCTTGTCATGGTTCTGTCCTTATTTGCGTCTTTTAGGATTTTCCCAAGGGAGGTAACAAACTTTTTATAAACTAAAACTGGCATGGAGGGACAATGTAGTATCTCCGCTAAAGTGGTATGCGAGGGGACCATACCTGTTGAGGTCACTGTGTCTAACATGATGTTACATGAGCGCACCTCTTTGGGAATAGTGGCATTGTATAGTGGATCGTCGCTGAAAATCAGGTCCCCTCAGGTCAGGAGAAGGGAAGGGTGCACACATCTTTCGTAGGTTGCCGGCTCCCCATATCCTAATGGTTTCGTTTATTAGAGGATTGTCTCCCAAGGAGCAAGGGGGAACTGAAGTATCAGAAAAAATTATCTGTCAAAGGGGGAACTGTAAAATATCTTCTTCCATTTGCACACATAATTTGTGGGGGGGGGGGGGGGGGGGTCTCCTGCACCAGTCTATTATTCTATGTAAATGTACTGCCTTTACAAACATTTGGGGAGAAGGTAAATCAATCCCTCCGTAACGCTGTGGGAGTTGGAGGATATCATATCTGATTCTAGGTTTTTTTGAGTCCCAGATATATTTAGAAAAAATCTTATTTAGGTGGGTAAAGAATACCTCAGGTATATGTACTGGCACGGATTGAAGTAAATAAGTAACTTTAGGCCAGATAAGGCATTTTGCTATGTTCTTCCTCCCGAACCATGATATATATGGTGTAGGCCAGGCTGCTAAGATGTTGCTAATGGATTGCAATAATGGTGGGAAGTTAAGTTTGTATAACTGATTAAGTTCAGGAGAGATTTTAGGGATGAGCGAACTTTTGAAAAGTTCGGTTCGGTTCGCTTTGGCGAACTTTAGTGAATTTCGGATTCGTACGAACCGAACCTAAAACGAACCTTGCTATAACGGCTGAATAATTGCTGCTACAATAATGGGAGTCTGATAGGGTATAGTTTCGTTTACTTGCAGTTGCTATTACAATGAAAAAAGTGGAAAAAATCCAAGTGACTTCAACAACGGCGACGCAAAATATACGCATATTTGAGAATTTACACTAATGCGTACGCTAATGCGAACATTCCCGCACAAATAACGAACATACAGTTTAGCGTTGTTAAAGGTACGCTACTTAACTGAATATGTACGCATTAGCGTACGCATACACTGCGTCTGCGAACATTCCTACTCAAGTAACGAACATACAGTTTAGCGTTGTCAAAGGTATGCCACTTAACTGAATATGTACGCATTAGCGTACGCATATACTGCGTCTGCGAACATTCCTACTCAAGTAACGAACATACAGTCTAGCGTTGTCATAGGTACGCTACTTAACTGAATATGTACGCATTAGCGTACATTCTCAATAAATATGCGTATATTTTGCGTCGCCGTTATTTTAACCAGATTCGTCACAAACTTTCTGAAAATTCAGTTCGATGACGAACCGAACTTTCGGGAAAGTTTGTAACGAATCTGGTTCGTTACGGTTCGGTTCGCTCATCCCTAATTTTAATGCCCAAAAATTTGATGGCTGGTTGGGACCAGTCAAAGGGTGAGTCACCAGAGATCTGTGAGGCCTGTTTAGCAGCGAGGGAAATATTAAGAACTTGGGATTTACTCATGTTGACCTTGAAATTGGAAATTGCGCCAAACTCAGAGAACAGACGTTCTATCACCGGCAGAGAGGACACAGGATCTGTGAGTATCATCAGTAAATCGTCCGCATAGGCAGCGGCTTTGTGTTCCCTACCTCCACATGTAAGCCCCTTAATCTCCGGATTTTTTCTTATTTTTTTGTAGCAAGGTTTCCATCATAAGTACAAAAAGCAATGGGGAGAGAGGGCAGCCTTGCCTGGTACCATTGGAGATGGGGAACAAAGGGGAAAGTATTTCATTGACCATCACCGTGGCCGAAGGAGCAGCGTACATTGTGAAGATAGCAGAGATTAACTTAATGGAACACCAAAGGCTGCAAGAGCCGAACGCAGATAGGACCAGTACACCCAGTCGAATGCTTTTTCAGCATCAGTGCTCAATAGAACCAGGGGCTTTTTGCATGTGCAATTAGCTGTAAGACTCTATATATATTATCCTTGTCCTCTCTGCCAGGGACGAAACCAACCTGGTCCGGGGCTATGAAAGCGGTAGAATGCTCTGAAGCCGTTGAGCTAGTATTTTAGCGAACAATTTAAGGTCAATATTAAGGAGTGATATGGGTCTATAATTGCCACATAGACTAGGGTCCTTCCCCTCTTTGGGGATGATAGTAATTTGGGCAAGCAAGGTTTGTTTATGGAAAGGCGCTCCTGACATGGCCGAGTTATAGAGTCTAAGAAGGTAAGGAGAAAGAACCTCTATAAACATGGAATAGTAAAATGAAGAAAGTCCATCCGGACCTGGGCATTTATTCTTGGGAGAAGATCTAATTGCTGCTATGATTTCCTGAGAAGAAACTGGAGAGCACAGTTTCTGAGACTGTACCGCCATTATTTGGGGGAGAGAAAGAGAGGAGAGGACTTGACTAGATCTTCTCTTTTTTGGAGGTCTATATCTTGTGGGTTCGGGTTAATATTATATAATTGAGAGTAGTAGGAGCAAAACTCCTTTGCAATCGCTTTAGTGTTATAAATCGATGAGCCCGAGGCGTCTTTCAGGCTAGCTATGAAGGATTTATCTTTTGTCCTCTTAATTTGTGCTAACATGAATCTTGTCGGCTTATCTCTGTGTGCGTAATGTTCATATTTAGCGTAGAGGTAAGCTTTGGCTGAGTGAAGATTTAAAATGTTCTTTTAACTCATCCCTCAGAGAGCATAACTCCGATAGATGTGAGGCCAGTAAAGATTTCTTGTGCTGACACTCTAGAAGAGCTATTTTCTGCTGTAAGTCAGAGATCTTTTTGTTTCTTTCCTTATACACATATGCCGACAGAGATATCAGTTCCCCTCGGACGTGTGCCTTGTGTGCCTCCCAGAGTGTCCCCACCGAAACCTCCCCATTATAATTCATTGTAAAGAACTCTTCAAGTTTTTGTTTAAGTTTCCGGGTATTGTCTTGCGATTTTATAAGCAGGTCATTTAGCCTCCAAGTCTTGGTAGGGGGAGTAGTATTAGGAATGGTGTATATTACTTCCACAAGGGAATAGTCAGATAAGACTTGTGTCTTAATGTCAGCTGATAAGCAGTTCTGAATCTGCATATAAGGGAGAAAGATGTAATCAAGTCTTTGGTAAGAGCTAGGGATGAGCGAACTGAACCGTAACGAACCAGATTCGTTACAAACTTTGCAAAAAGTTCGGTTCGTCACCAAACTTCTGAAAAGTTCGTAACGAATCTGGTAAAAAAAAAAAAAAAACGCCGACGCAAAACTGTACTTTTTTCACAGAATAGACCAGGATACAAGGGATTATTACTCCTATAATCCCTTGTATCCTGGTTTTCTGTGAAAAAAAAAAATTGTGACATCTTGTCAGTGCGTCTCAAGACTTCAAAGGGAGAGGAGCTGCAGATTAGATAGACAGAGAAAAGATATAGATAGATAGATGATAGATAATAGATAGATAGATAGATAGATAGATAGATAGATAGATAGCCAAACAAGTAGATAGATAAAGGGAGAGATAGAGAAGGAATAGAAAGGGTAAAGGTCCTTTTACACGGGCCGATTATCGGCCGAAAAATCGTTCCTAGGAACGCTAGTGCCGATAATAAGTGGCCCTAATCAGCCGACGAACGAGCAAAACGCTCGTTTGTCGGCTGATTGGATCTTTTGGTTTCTACAAAAGATCCAATCTGTCGGGCGCACATCGGCCTGTGTAAACAGGCGATGTGCGCCTGACAGTATGGAGCTTCCCGGCCGCACGAGTGATACAGCGATCACTCGTGCGGCCCGGCGCTCGATTCATCGGGCCGTGTAAAGGCTCCCTGCCCGAGCGCCGATATCGCTAATCGGCGCTCGGGCAGGGAGACACATCGGCCCGTCTAAAAGGGCCTTTAGTGAGAGAAGCAGGAGAGAGGAAGAGAAAGCTAGATATAGAAGATAAGGTGATAGATAGGGAAAGAGGCTGAGAAAGCAAGAGATAGGTAGAGGTAGGGAGAGAAAGACATAAAAAAAAAAATTGTGAGATCTAGGGAGAGATAGGGTGATAAAAAAAGAAATAGTGAGAGAAAAGAGTCAGGACAGGTATCATTCCTGTTCCGTGACCGTACACGCTACACGTTGCTGCTCAGCTGGGTGCTGTCAACCCCGTTTAGCCGCAACAAAAAAAGTTACAAAAAAAACTCCAAAAAAAAGTTATAAACAAAGTTTTAAAAAAAAGTTTAAAAAAGTTATAAAAAAGTTAAAAAAAGTTATAAAAAAATAAATAAAGTTTAAAAAAGTATAAAAAAAAATACATCATTTAATTTTCCCCCACCCAAATAAAAATATGTCCAAGCGTCCTACTTCCAGCACTTCCCAGGCAAGGAGTGCAACAGCAGGCGGTGAGGGTAGGAGAAGTGGCAGCACCAGACCCGGTGGCAGCTGGGGTAACAGACGTGGCAGCAGGGTGCAGCTACCCCTGCCCCTCAAGCAGCTTCATCCTCATCATCAGGGGAGGAAATAGAGGTGCCACCGACGCAGCAACATCCCACTGTTTCAAGGAACCGAGGCACAAGAGGGAGCGGTAGAAGCCAAGCTACCAGGCAGAGATCATCCTCTCAAAGCCTTGGTCCTGAGAGGGCACCCTCAGGCAGCAGTGGCAGTCAACAGCCAGCAAGACCCCCGTGGCTGTCAGCAAACCCCGGTCCTCTGTCGTCTGGCAGTTCTTCCGCCTGGTGAAAGATAAGCACATCGCTTTGTGCCTGCTGTGCAATTAGGGGGTCAGTCGTGGCAGGGGTAATAATCCCGAGACAACATCCATGAGAAAGCATATGGAAAGGCAACACCAACAGGCCTGGAAAAACCGTGACCCCAATACCACCTCCTGTCAGGATGCACCATACACTGCAGATCCCATCATGCAGCATCCTCTCAGTGCAACTCAGGGCTCGTCAGCCTCAGGTGCCAGCAGCAGCACAGTGTCACTGCCATGTACACCGCTAATGAGGCAGCAATCCGTGACTGAGTCCATGGACAGACATCAGGTGTATTCAGCAGCCATAAAAACTGAAACACAGAAACTGACCGGACACCTGGTTAAGCTGCTGGTGCTTCAGTCCCTGCCCTTCAACCTCGTGGACTCCCAGCCTTTCAGGAATTTCATGGAGTGTGCGCACCCCAGATGGCGAGTCCCCAGCCGCCACTACATCTCTGGAAAAGCTGTCCCATCACTGCACAGTTATGGTGCAGAAAAAGGTGGGCGACTCATTGGGACTCTCGGGACACCTGAGTGCTGATGTCTGGTCTTCAAATAATGGCCAAGGGCAGTACATGTCTGGTACCACGGTGCTTTAGGGGGCCAGCAGCGGGAAGCAGTGCCTCCACCACCTTGCAACCATCCGCCGCTTTGACAGCAGTCCAACCTGCCCCGGTGTCTTACCACCGATGTCACGCCCGGCGCTCTCAGGCTGTCCTCCATTTGGTGAGCCTGGGTGAACGGAGCCACAGTGGGCAGGAGCTCCTCCGGACCATCAGGGAGGAGGTAGATCAATGGCTGACCCCACGTCAACTAACAGTGAGAAGTGTGGTAGCAGACAATGGGAGGAACATTGTCTCTGCAGTGCAGCAGGGAGGGCTGAGTCATACACCTTGTATGGCACATGTGATAAACCTCATAGTGCAAAGGTTTCTTCGATCATTTCCTGCATTACAAGACCTTATGAGGATGTCACGCAGAGTGTGCAAACACTTCAGCCATTCCTACACTGCAAGGAACACCCTGCTCAGGATCCAGAGACAGCGCAGTCTGCCCCAACATCGGCTAATCTGCGACGTGCCAACACGCTGGAATTCTGCCCTCCATATGCTGGACCGCCTGTACGAGCAAAGGTCAGCCGTTACAGACTACCTCATGGGGCAATCAGGCAGCTTCATGCCACACTGCGACTTCCAAGTCACGCACTGGCAGATGATGCGTGAAGTCTGCCAATTGTTGATCCCTTTTGAGGACGCGACTTTGTGAGCAGGAATAACTATGGGATCAATGACATCATCCCACTCATCCATGTTCTGGAAAGTGCGCTGAACAACATCATCAGCGAGGATTCCCAGGCCACCACTCCAAGGCTGAACATCGCCTTGAGCCCAGAGATGGATGAAGTGCAGATGGAGGGTGAGGAGGAGGAAGATGTCTATGGCCAGCCATTCCACACACCTCCACCTGGCTTCTCTGCCTCTCAGTCACAGGAGGAGATGGAGGATGAGGTGGTAGAGGAAGCGGAGGAAGACCCCAGCAGACCCTGGAACTATACCGAGGACAGTGGAGAGGAGAGGCGCTCATTGTCCTTGGTGCAGATGGCAAGGTGCCTGCGGGAGTGTCTGAGGAGTGACAGCCGATTGTGGACATCCGCCAGAGGGACCAATACTGGCTGGCCACCCTGGTGGACCCTCGCTTCCGCCGCAAAATGGCTGAATTTTTTCCGCCATCAGAGAGGGAGGCAAAACTGGGGTACTACCGGGACCTACTCACCAGTCAGTTGGTCTCAACTTACCAGCGAGACCAGCCAGGTTCCCAGACAACATCCGCTCAGGGGGAACCAGCGCGCTCCACCACCACCACCACTAGTGGAGGCGTGAGAAGTCATTACAGCCTCCAATCGCTGATGAGCGATTCCATGCAGCCAGCTGCTGAAGAGGGGACACAACACCGGACTCATGGCATGGACCAGCATGAGCTCACCCCACCAGGTCACTGCCTACCTGGATTGTACCCTGCCCCAAAGTGTCACCGACCCCGTGCAGTACTGGGCAGAGAAACTGGACATTTGGCCTCAACTGGCAGAGTTTTCTTTGGCTCTGCTGTCCTGCCCAGCCAGTAGTGTCACGTCAGAGAGGGTGTTCAGTGTGGCGGGTAACATCGTAACACCGCAAAGAACGAGGCTCTCTTGCCACAGTGATGAGATGCTGACTTTTATAAAGATGAATCGTGCCTGGATTACATCGGATTATACCACCCCCCTGCCTGATGTGAATGACTAAGTCATCAGTCACCCGTCTTGCATGGCAATCCATGTGTCCAAGAAACTGACCTTAATATCCTAAATATGTGCCCAACGTAAAAATCCTTAATTTAACTTATTAAGTAATGTTCCCCCCTTAGACCCCAAATTAAAAAAACAAATCACTTTAAAAATTCCCTACTTAATTCGGATACATTTCAATAAACAGAACCCCATCTCCAAATTTAATGCCCATGGTGTGTTGGCCATTTAACATCTCCACACCAGCTTAATGCCTTACAACGGTGCACCATCCAACCCATACCCCAAGAACAGTACCATCCCTAAAATAATCCCCACGACTATGCTTCACAAAGTGGGGATTTCACCTTTTGTGAACTATAGCCGTGGGGTTCTAACCCTGGCACCCGTGCCAAGGAACACTACTCACCGTTTTGTGAGCGGGTACTAACTGTTCTTGAGGTATTTTGTTGATATCATGAGAGTAGTAAAATCTCGCAACGCAAATCCCGATGGGGTTCTTCTCTGTGCGAATGATTTCACGCCTCTCATGCAGTCACACGTGGAATAAGGCTGTCTATGGGGTATATATCACGGAGGCTGCTGTCCTTCAACTGTGATATAAAAAACCTCCACAGTTAGTTACAGCAACAAACAGTTGCTGAAAGGCAGGTTAACTTGCCTTATTTAAGGGTGCCTTTACAATGGGATGCTTTTTTGGGGTTCTCTGCTGTTTCTTATCCGCCTTAGTTTTTGGACTCCTTGGGCCTTTTCCAGGTTCGACTGAACCTGTGCCCAAACTGTGCACAGTTCTTGAGAAACAGCGTTGACCTCTGGGACAACTGAAGAGGATGAGGAAAAGGAACCAAAGCGCGGATGAAAGCCCATATTACAGAAAAAAGGTGAAACCCCAGAGGAAGAATTTACTCGGTTATTAATAGCAAATTCAGCCAGAGACAGGTATCTGGCCCACACAAGCTGGTTATCAGTCACATAACATCTGAGATACTGCTCAACCGATTGATTAAGACGCTCAGTTTGACCATTGGTCTCCGGATGGAAGGCCGATGAAAAGGACAAAGATATTTCAATCTTCTTACAGAAAGCTCTCCAGAATTTGGACACAAACTGCACCCCCCTGTCTGATACAATATTCTCTGGAATACCATGCAGTTTAACTATGTGGTCCAAAAATACAGACGCCAAGACCTTAGCAGACGGTAATTTACACAACGGAATAAAATGACACATCTTGCTAAATCTGTCAACCACAACCAAAATCACAGTTTTACCCTCGGAGCAAGGCAAATCCGTGATGAAGTCCATGGACAAATGCGACCATGGTCTGCTAGGTATGGGTAATGGACGTAGCTCACCCATAGGCCGTGTCTTGGGATTCTTGGACCCTGGCACAAGTATTGCACGCAGTTACGAAAGCCTGAACATCCCTGGAAATCGATGGCCACCAGTACTGCCTAGAGAACTAACTCCTTGGTGGCATAGATACCAGGATGACCACATAATACAGCGTTATGGCACTCACCCAGCAGTCGCAAACGCAAATGAGCCGGCACAAACAATTTGTCATTGGGGGTACCAATGGGAGCGAGATGCTGTCCTGCTGAAATTTCAGATGCCAGATCAGACGAGGTAGCGGCCACAATGATGTCAGTCGGCAGGATGGGCTCAGGAGGGACGTCAGGAGGCCTGATACGCCTGAAAGCTTCGGATAAGGCGTCAGCCTTAATGTTCTTGCTTCCTGGTCTAAAGGTAACACAAAAATCAAAACGGGTAAAAGAACAAAGCCCACCTTGCCTGTCTGGGATTCAAACGTTTAGCAGACTCCAAAAACATAAGATTTTTATGATCAGTGAGGACCACAATGCGATGTAATGCCCCTTCCAGGAAGTGACGCCATTCCTCAAATGCCCACTTAATGGCCAACAACTCTCTATTACCGATATCATAGTTTCTCTCCGCAGACGAGAACTTGCAGGAAAAAAAGGCACATGGCTTAAGGTTAGTTAAGGTGGAAGACCCCTGGGACAGTACTGCTCCAACCCCATCCTCAGATGCATCCACCTCAACTACAAAGGGCTCACTCTGGTCAGGCTGGATTAACACCGGGGCATTAGAGAAACACTGTTTTAGCTTCTCAAAGGCCTCAATAGCTGCAGGGGGCCAATTAACTAGATCCGCTCCCTTACGAGTCAGATCTGTAACTGGTTTGACCACCAATGAAAAATTTTTAATAAATTTGCGATAAAAGTTCGCAAATCCTAAAAATCGTTGGAGCGCCTTAAGGGAGGAGGGTCGCACCCAATCAAGGATGGCCTGTACCTTAGCTGGATCCATTTTGCAAGAAAAAAGGAGTCAAAATGTATCCTAAAAAGGCCACTTCCTGAACGCCAAAGATACACTTCTCCCCCTTAACAAATAGTTTATTTTCACGTAACACCTCTAACACTTGCCTGGTATGTGAAACGTGAGACTCCCAATCCGCCGAAAAAATAAGGATATCATCAATGTAAACAATCATGAACCTCCCAATAAAAGGTCTGAAAATGTCATTGACAAAATTCTGGAATACAGCGGGTGCATTTCTTAGCCCAAAGGGCATTACTAAATACTCATAGTGACCCTCAGGGGTATTGAAGGCCGTCTTCCATTCATCCCCCTCCCTAATTCTAATCAGGTTATAAGCTCCCTTCAAATCCAGTTTAGAGAACCAGCAGGTGCCTTGAATCTGGTTCAGTAAATCAGGGATAAGGGGCAGCGGGTACCTGTTCTTGACCGTGATCTTGTTAAGTTCCCTGTAATCAATACAGGGCCTCAATCCTCCATCCTTCTTACCAACAAAGAAAAATCCGGCCCCCATGGGGGAAACTGAAGGCCGGATGTGACCCTTGGCCAGACTCTCCTTAAGATAATCCCTCATGGACTGCCGCTCAGGAGTGGAAAGATTTGTAAATACGGCCCTTAGGATACTTGGAACCCTCAATAATATCAATGGCACAATCATATTGCCAGTGAGGAGGGAGGAACTCAGTCTCGGACATGGAGAATACGTCCTGAAAATCTCTGATATATTCGGGCAGGATAAGAGACTCAGTGGTACCTCCAACCTGCAATATTGATTTGCAACATTTGGAACAATCACCTCCCCACTTCTCTAATTCACCTGCAGGCCAGTTGATCACAGGGTTTGTGGTCCTGTAACCATGGCAGACCTAAAACGAGTCAGCAGGTAAATCCCTTAGGATAAGGAAAGAGCAAGTTTCAGTGTGGGGAAATTCCCACAGTTAAGGAAACCTCGGGAGTACAAAACTCCACCCTCCCATTATTTAATGGGGTGGAATCTAAAGCAATGATTTGAATTGCTTCCTTAAAGGAACTAGCGAATACCCACAGATTGTACAAAATCAAAATTAATAAAATTAACGGCAGAACCTGAATCAACAAATGCTTGACCAACCCCCTTAATCTGATTATAGGAGACAGAGATAGGTAGCAAAACTTTCCTCCTTACCACCGCTGGAGTTACCTTACTTCCCGCCGGAGATCTCCTAGAGGGCGGAAGTTTGGGACACTGCTGGAGCCAGTGGTTCATTTCACCGCAGTAAAAACAGGCTCCCTTCAGGCGTCTCTGGTCCCTTAGGTTCCACCTAACTGCATGGGCTCCTCCGGAACTCTGGTAGGGATGGACTTGGAAGAGCAATGTCAGGCAACACGGCAACCTGAGGAATGCTTGAACGTTCTCTCAGTCTCTCTCTCACCCGTCGGTCTAGCTTAATGGCTAAGGTCATGGGTCGCCTCTAAGGACTCAGGAGTCGGATAACACACTAGAAGGTCCTTCAGTTGGTCAGACAGCCCCACCCGGAATTGACTTCTTAAGGCTGGGTCATTCCATCCTGAAGAGACACACCACTTCCTAAACTCCGCGCAATAGTCCTCTACTGGACGGTTACCCTGCCGAATGTCCCTGAGCTGAGACTCGGCGACCGCAGACAAGTCGGGCTCCTCATATAATAAGCCTAAGGCCAGAAAAAACGCGTCCACAGTCCCGCAGGATAGGGGAGTCAGGGGGTAACGAAAAGGCCCACTCCTGCGGATCACCCTGCAGCAAGGAAATAATTATTCCCACCCGCTGCTGCTCGGAACCCGAGGAGTGGGGGCGTAAGCGGAAATATAACTTTACGCTCTCCTTAAAGGAACGGAAGGCCTTTCGGTTCCCCGCAAATCGATCCGGCAGCTTAACATGGGGCTCCACGATGGGATTGGATGTGGAGGGAGCCACTACTGGAGCGGATTGAATCTGCTCCTGGTGTTGGAGCCTCTCGGCCAGATCCTGGATCGCTTGAGCCATTCCTTGAACCTGGTCCGTGAGAGCCCGCAACTGCTCCATGAAATATGGCCTGTGATTCTGTCACGAGGGGAGACAAGGGTGGTGAGCCCTGAACTGAACCCCTCCTTCTTTCCCTGCCTACTTGCCTCAGTCGGCCCTAGGCAACCGCGGACAACCACGAAGACGGACCCTATGCTGGATAAGTGCGCAGGGAGGGAAAGGGAACAAAGGGACGGACAAAACACAGACAGAACGAACACAATGGTAGAGTAGTCAGCAAGCCGGGTCAAAACACAGGAGGTCACGTAAATACCAGGGGTGAAGCAAGAGAGAAGTCAAGTCCAGAATCCGAGTCCAAAATCCAAGTAAATATTCAAGCAAGAAGTCGCACAAGCACTGATC
Organism: Rhinella marina; assembly: GCA_900303285.1. Taxonomy (NCBI): domain Eukaryota; kingdom Metazoa; phylum Chordata; class Amphibia; order Anura; family Bufonidae; genus Rhinella; species Rhinella marina. Next base: position 1,716 of record ONZH01005451.1, on the reverse strand, counting down.
AAAGGAGTAACTAATCACAGGGCGATTTGAAAGGGCAGCTGGCAGCTTTAAAAAGCCCTCCAATGGGTCATGTGACGGGGCCAGCGTCACATGACCTCATTTGCATAATGAGCGGCTGGCCAAACGTGACCAGCGCTCAAATATGCTATAAATTTGGTCATGTGGGCGTGGCCAGCGCCACATGACCCAAATATAAGGCCCCCAATATGAAAATATACTCTGAGTGCTGGCTTGCCGGGCCAGCGCTCAGTACCGCCACCTGCTCGTGTCTAGGTGGGCGGGGACGCCGGGCACGCAGCATCCAGAAGCGCGCCCAACGCTCCACGCCTCTTGTTACCATGGAGACGAGGACGCCAGTCGCGTCCTCGCTCCGTGGTAGCGGAAGTCCGGCGGCGCTGCAAGCGAGGAGCGTGCCGCCGGCTTCCCGTGACACTAATGCCCCCACCGTCAATTGTCTATTTGAAAACATACTGGGTGTCAATCAAGAGCTGCTGAAGCTGCCTCCTCAACTTGTCTCGTCTCAACTATACTGGCCTGGTGTTATTAAGTGCTGCCGCCTCCTCCTCCGCAATTATCTCTTCTCAACTATACTGGACTGGGTTGGCTATACAAGTGCTGCTGCCTCCTCCTCCTCTGTCAATTGTCTCTTCTCACTATACTGGCCTGGGTGCTATACAAGTGCTGCCGCCTCCTCCTCCGTCAATTGTCCTCTTCTCAACTATACTGCCTGGGTGCTATACAAGTGCTGCCACCTCCCCCTCCGTCAATTTTCTCTTCTCAACTATAACTGGCTGGGTGCTATACAATGCTGCGCCTCCTCCTCTCGTCAAATTGTCTCTTCTCAACTATACTGGCCTGGGTGCTATACAAGTGCGCCCTCCTCCGTCAATTGTTCTTCTCAACTATACTGGCTGGGTGCTAACAAGTGCTGCCGCCTCTCCTCTGTCAATTGTCTCTTCTCAACTATACTGGACTGGGTGCTATCAAGTGCTGCCGCCTTCCTCCTCTGTCAATTATCTCTTCTCAACTATACTGGCCTGGTCTATACAAGTGCTGCCGCCTCCTCCTCCGTCAATTTCTCTTCTCTATACTACTGCTGGGTGTATACAATGCTGCCGCCTCCTCCTCCGTATTTGTCTCTCTCAACTATACTGCCTGGTGCTATACAAGGCGCGCTCTCCTCCGTCAATTGTCTCTTCTCAACTATACTGCCTGGTGCTATACAAGTGCTGCGCCTCTCCTCGTCAATGTTCTTCTCAACTATACCGGGTGCTATACAAGTGCTGCCCCTCCTCTCAATTGTCTCTTCTCAACTCAACTATACGTCGAGCACGTTAACTCTGTCCGCCTCCGTCCTCTTCTCCTCGCTATACAAACTCCGTCTCTTCTCAACTATACTGGACTGGGTGCCAAGTGCCCGCCTCCTCTCCGTCAATTGTCTCTCTTCAACTATACCCTGGGTGACTGGTCAATTGCTATACAAGTGCTTGCCTTCCTCGTCCTCCTCCTGGTCTATGTGCTGCCGCCTTCCTTCAACTATACTGGACTGGTGCTATACAAGTGCTGCCTCCTCCCCTCCGTCAATTGTCTCTTCTCAACTATACTACTGGGTGCTATACAAGTGCTGCTCCCCTCCTCCGTCAATTGTCTCTTCCAACATACTGGCCGGTGCTAACAAGGCTGCCTGCCTCCTCCTCCGTCAATTGTCTCTTCTCA